>PITA01022680.1:0-29858 GCA_004023965.1 Spilogale gracilis | reverse complement strand
GGGACTCGATCCCCGGTCTCCGGGATCATGACCTGAGCCGAAGGCAGTTGCTTAACCAACTGAGCCACCCAGGCGCCCCGATATATTTCTTAAATATATATATGAATATATATATTTCTTAAAAACACATTAAAATGGATACATAACATTTAAATAAAGCAAAGTTCCTCTCTGTGGAAGTGGACTGCACTTTAAGTACCTGTGCTAATGCACAGAGATGAATTTATTTGGTCCCTCTAGTTGTGAATTCTACAGGCATGTGCTGGGCTCTGGGAACCCAAAGGAAACAGCTTGGCTTAGGTCAGAATCCCTGCTCTTGGGATGTGCTAGTCAAATGGGGCCAATAAATGTGTCCAAAATAATAGTATAGGGCTTTGTTGTAGCAGGGGCCATACTAGAAGTGAAAGCCAATGGAGGCAAAGTCTGTGGAAGCCTAAAGGGCAGAGTGTCCAGGTCTCCCCACCTCTAACTCACATCCTGTGAGGAGCCGTTTGAATAATGAAATTAGAGAAGTGGAATCTAGTTATTATTTGGTGGCTAAATTTATGTTTCTGTGGTTAAGAAGCTTCTGTTCCATAACTCGTAACTGCCTTCCTGGTGGTTGTGTGGGAGGTGTGGAAATTAGGTCCGTTAAGGCCAAAACACATGGTTAGAAGGTACCATGAGTGAGAGTCAGCAGAAGCAGCAGGCAGTAAAAGCAGCCCTTCTGCACAAAGACTTCAAATACTAGATTTGTCAGGCATATGTAATAAATCCACTATGTTCATTGCTCTTAAAGGAATAGATGGCAAGCTTAAAATCATTGATAAAAATCTGAACATAGTATTTTAGCAAAATGAAAGACTAAGCTAGCTTGCTTTCTTCTTTCTTTCTTTCTTTCTTTCTTTCTTTCTTTCTTTCTTTCTTTCAGTAAGCTCTTCATCCAACATGGGGCTTGAACTCATGACTCCAAGATCAAGAGTCACATGCTCCACCAACTGAGCCAGCTAGGTACCCACTGGAAATTGTATTTTAAACTGATATAAAATTAAAGAATAACTGCCTGACTAACACCTAGAAATACAGACCAAAATAAGTGACTGACAAATTCCTGGGTAGTTTTAACAACTGGTTATATACAAGTAAAGAAAGAGTGAGTAAAATGGATGAGAGCTCAGAAAAAATTATCAATAATAAACATCAGCGAGACAGATGGAAAATATGAGAGATTAAAATTCATGAAGGCAGAGGGGTAAGTTCTGAAATATACTTAGTATTAGAAACTAATCAATGACATTTACCACATTAACAGATTAGAGGACAAAGCTCATATTTGCAACTCAATAAGTACAGGAAAAACATTTGATAAATTTCAAAATTCATTCACGACAAAAACTAAAAGTAGAAGAATGTCTTTACCTTAATGTAGATAACAGGTATCTACAAAAAGATTTACCTTGAACATCTTAACTGTGAAATGTCAAAAGCTTTTTCTTTGGAATCAGGAACCTACAAAGATGTATGAAACACTGTTTCTACCTAGTTTTGTACTGGAGATTCTAGTACTATAAAGCAAAACAGAAAGAAAAAACTGAGAAACAGAGGGAGGGAGAAATGCTTAAGCAGAAAGAAGAAAAAAAGTCATTATTTTTAGCATACAATTCTATATGAAGAAAATCCAGGAGATGAATTGTTAGATTTAGTAAATATTTAATGAGGTTGGTAGATATGTTATCATTACATATAAATTATGCTTATATCTACTAGTAGTAAATATAAAAATTAAAAAATTCCATTTCAGAGTCCAGAAATAAAGTCAGTTACACAATCTGTAACACAGAGGGAAGAATGTATGATGGGGGAAAAAAAAGAATATATCATGGGGAAAAGACAGTCTTTTCAATAAATAGTGTGGGGAAAACTGGACAGCTACATGCAAAAGAATGGAACTGGACCACCTTCTTACATTATACACAAAAATATACTCAAAATGGATTAAAAACCTAAATACGAGACTTGAAACCATGAAATGCATAGAAGAAAACATAGGCAATAATCTCTTTGACATTGACCTAAGCAACTTAGCAATTTTTCTAGCAATGTCTCCTCAGGCAAGGGAAATAAAAACCAAAATAAATTATTAGGGCTACCCCAAAATAAAAAGCTTTTGCACAGTGAAGGAAACCATCAGCAGAACGAAAAGACAGCCTACTGAATGGGAGAAGATATTTGCAAATGATATATACATAAGGGGTTAGTATTCAAAAGCTACAAAGAACTTACACATCTCAACATCAAAAAAACAGTCTGATTTTAAAATGGGCAGAAGACATGCAGATGGCCAACAGACACGAGAAGATGCTCAACATCACTAAATGCAAATCAGAATCACAATGAAATATCACCTTACACCTGTCAGAATGGCTAAAATAAATTGAAAAAAACAACAAGAAATAACAAGTATTAGCAACGACGTAGAGAAAAGTCACCCTTATGCACTGTTAGTGGGAATGTAAGTTGGTGTGATCAACTTGGTGTGGAAAATAGTATGGAAGCTCCTCAAAAAATTAAAAATAGGAATTCCATATGATCCAGTAATTCCACTACTATTTACCCAAAGAAAATGGAAACACTAGTTTGAAAAGATATGTATTCCTATGTTTACTGTAACATTATTTACAATGGTCAAGATAATGGAAGCAACCTAAGCGTCCATTGATAGATGAAGGGATAAAAATGTTGTGATATATAAATAGCATATTAATAGAACATATTTTATTTGTTATCATTAATATATTATACCTTAATATATTTACTATATATTAATAAATTGAAACAAATGTAACAATATGCTAATAACATATAATGTAATATAACCTAATACTAACAATTATATAATTATTATATAAATATATAATATAAATATATACAATGAATATTATATAGCAAATAATACAAAATAAAATAATAAATATTAACAAAACTAATATTAATACATCATAATAAAATGTAATGATATAATGTATAATATAATACATAATATGTATAATATTATATGGCTGAATAATATGCCAGCCATGAAAAAGAACAAGAACTTGCCATTTGCAACAACATGGATGGACCTGGAGGGTATTGTGCTAAGTGAAATAAGTCACAGAAAGTCAAATATCATATGATTTCACTTATAGTGGAATCTAAAAAACAAAACAGATGAACAAACAAATAAAGAACAGGACAAGACCCATAAATACAGGAAACAAACTAATGGTTGCCAGAGGGGAGACGGTGGGGGGATGGGTGAAATGAATGAAGAGGAGTGGGAGATACAGTCTTCCAGTTATGGAATGAATAAGTCATGGGGATAAAAGGTATAGCACAGGGAATATAGTCCATGGTATTGCAATAGCGTTGTGTGGGGACAGATGGTAGCTACACTTGGGATGAGTTGTTGAATCATTATGTTGTACACTTGAAACTAATGTAACAGATGTCAACTATACTTCAATTTTAAAAAAAGCCTAAAAATGCCATTGCAAAAACCTAAAGATATAAAATATGTATGGATAAATCTATCAAAAAGTATATGTGCTCTTTATGGAGAAAATGACAAACTTCAAGAATCAAATCATTAAGATAAATAGATATATCATTAGACAAGCAGTTGATAGTTCGTTAGGGGACCCCAAACAGAGTAGTGCAATTATAGATAAAACTATGGAATAAATAGGCATAGTGCATCAGCAGGAAAAGGATTAATAAGTGGTGCTGGGACAACTGTATAGCCATATAGAAGAAAATAGAGCTGGTGTCCCTTCCTCACACCTTATAGTACAAACGTCAGAAGGATTAAAATCCAGAAGGATTAGGGTGCCTGAGGGGGCTCAGTGGGTTAAAGCCTCTGCTTTCGGCTCAGGTCTTGATCCCAGAGTCCTGGGATCGATGCCCGCATCGGGCTGTCTACTCAGCAGGGAGCCTGCTTCCTCCTCTCTCTCTCTGCCTGCCTCTCTGGCTACGTGTGATCTCTCTCTCTCTGTCAAATAAATAAATAGAATCTTAAAAAAAAAATCCAGAAGGATTAAAGGTCCACATGTGAAGGGAAAAACTCTGTAACTTTAGGAAGATAATAGCAGAGAATATTTTCAGAACCTAACTGAAGAAAGATCTTTTTTAAGACAAAAAAAGCACTAACCATGAAGGAAAAAAATGGATAAATTTGACTTCATGAGAATTTGTGTCCATGAAAGACACCATTAAGGGAAGAAAGACAAACTAGAGAGAAGAAGAGAGAGAATATTTGCTTTACATATAACTAAAAGTCTAGAATCCAGAATACTTAAAGGACTTTATATCAATAGGAAAAAGATAGACAACCCAATTAGAAAACTGGAGAAAAGATTTAAAGTCACTTCATAAAAGAGAAAATCTAAACGGCTAATGGAAAGATGAAAAGGGTGTCAATGATGTATAACCATACTGTTTATTTTAGATCAGTTGACAAAAGTAGAAAGTCTTGTAATGCCAAGTGTTGGTGAGGATAACAGGTAATAGGATCTCTTGCCCTGCTGGTGTGAATGCAAACTGAGAATGCAAATCAGGAAAACTTTGAAGAAGGTTTCTCATTATACAGAAAATTTGGTGATGTGCACGCTCACATGTCCTAGAGCTTGGACCTTGGAGATGCCCTTGCACATTCCCACCTGGGTACATGCGTCAAAAGGCTTCTGCAGCATTGTTGCTTCCAGCCTGGCCATGCAAGGGACCCGATATACTTCAGCCATATTGTAGACACACGTATTGCAGTCTTTCTTGCTGTGGGTTGTACAGCCATGCTGAACAAAAAATAGCTCAAACAACAGAGATGAATTTCCAAAAATGGTATTGCGTGAAAGAAGCAAGACATAAAATAAGATGTACAGTACTCTTTGATGATAGAAAGTTCAAAAACTAGCAAAAGTAACCTGTCTTGTTTTGAGCTGTCTATGAACATGGTAAAATGGAAGAAGAGCAAGGAATTCATGGTTGCCAAAAATTAGGGTAATGGTCCCTCCAAAAAGAGGGCAAGGAGTTTGGGTTTTGGAATCACCAAGGGTGGTGCGAGAAGCTATTGGAAGGGTGGCTATGATCTTTTTCTTACTTTGGGTTGTGATTTCATAGATGTTTGAATATTTATTATTCTCCAGATTATACATGCATATTTTTATGCATTCTTCTGTATGTATGATATAATGAAAAGGCAAGGAAATAAGATCTGATCCCATCCTTATGGAGCTAACAGTGGAGGAGAAAGATTTTAAGTAGATAATTTCAATGAAATGTGATAAATGCTTTTAAAATAGTAACAGCTCACATATATGCACCATTTACTATGCACTAGGTACCATTTTAAATGTCTTGTGTGTTATCTTATTTAGTTATTCAAAGAAATCTGGGAGGTAAGGATTACTGACCCTATTTTAAGTACTGGTGTGCAAAAGGAGGCACAGAAAGCTTATTTGGAGAGTAAGCAGTGGAGCTGGGATTTGAACCCAGGCCTGAACATATTAGTTTACTACATAGATCACTATATTGCATTGTCTCTTCATTTCTGCCTCAAGACCCAGAGGATCAGAAGATGAGCCTGCACATTTGACTTGGGTTTTAAATGCTCACTAAGAAAGATTTCCAAGGGGGAGGGAACAATTTCATGGCAGAATAAAGCCTAGAACGTTCAGGTAATTGTAGGGAGGCCCATTTGGGAGAAACATAGGATGGGTAAAGGAAGTGAAGCCAAACTACACCTGGAATTGTGTTTTTGTAGACACATGTATTGCAGTGTGTCTGTGCACACAACCTGGGGTTGTGTGTTTTTATTTCTGGGAAGTGTGGGAGGGGGATACGCTGGTTCGATGTTAGGAGGGCTGGTTGGGAGGCCATTGGGATGAGAGAGGTAGGAAATGGTGAAGGCCCAGATGAAGGCAGGAGAGACAGGGAAAGATGGACATATATTGAGGATGCATTTTTAAAAAAAGATTTTATTTATTTATTTGAAAGAGAGAGAGAGCACACATGCAGAGAGCAGCAGGCAGAGGAAGAAGCAGGCTCTCTGCTGAGCAAGGAGCCTGACGTGGGATCAAGTCCCACTTGATCCCAGCACTCGATATCATGACCTGAGCCAAAGGCAACCACTTAACCTACTGAGCCACCCTGGTGCCCCAAGGAGGCATTTTTAAACTGATATTTGGTGACCACTATGCAGGAGGGAGAGGATTTGGAGGGAAGAAAACCAACCAAATCAGGAAACACGAGGGAAAGAGCCACTTTAGAAGAAAGGGAGACATGGGTATATTTTCCAATGAGCATGTCCTATCCCTGGATTAAGGGAATAAAGGAGAATCAAAACATCACCACCAGCAATAACAAAAGGTAGCATGTGTGCGGGACAGGCGAATGGAAAAGCACCACTAGGAGAAGAAGGCAGGGGGACAGTTAACAGCGTCATTAGGAATCCCAGCCAGGGCAGCGGATGGCATCCCAAGGGCAGAGAGCATATGAGAGAGGACTTGAGGAAATGTGAGCATTGAGGCAGGTGAGCCCTCTATGGGGCAAGCTTGGAGAGGGATATTCTATAAACCAATATGGGGAGTAGGCCTTCAGGAGCAGGCACAGTCAGTGGCACTAGAGAGGGGAGGCAGGTGAGGACTGAGAGGTCCCCGGGGACTGGAGAGAGATCTCAGAAAAGTCAGTGGTGACCCAACGGCCACTGGCTAAGGAAACGTAGGAGTTGAAGAAGTAGGGATTTCTTATGGAGAGCCATCAGTGAAGGAAAGGCAGGATATACTGGGGCTGAAGGAGTGACAGGGTCCAGAGAAGGTTCTTGTCTTTGGCTGAAAAAGACATAAACCTAAAGGAAGAAGAGGAGAGAGAAAGAGAGAGGCAAATGCAGTATTTGTTAGAGAAGGTTCTCAGAGGAGGTGGGAAGAGGCATGATCCAATACAAAGATTACAGACGGGTATTTGGAGAGAAAAGGTTGTGTGTCTCTAGAGTGGAGGGAGGAAGAGAGAGCTGAGTACAGGCACAGGTTGTGTTGGCAGGTGGGCAGAGCGGGAAGTCATGCGGCTTTCTCTTTGATGGTCTTTGTTCTGTGTAGGAGATGGGTGGTAGAGATACTGTGGGTGGTAGAGGAGGTTGATCGGGGGGATGAGTAAAAAGTATGAAATGGCATTCAGGGCTCAGATGAGTTTGGAGAATGTGCATGTGTAGGGCCAACCATCCCTATTAGTATGTGTGGTAGCATAGAAGGCTGAGGGTGTGCAAAGAATGGTTTTTTTATTTGCTTCCATATCCTCTGCTTTACTGGGCAGATGTGTTGGTTGGGATCTCAAAGCTATATTCTTTTGCCTTAAAATTATCTGTCAGGGACAACTCACAGGGAGAAAATCTTTGTGAACTGCACATCTAATAAGAATCCAGTATCCTGAATATGTAAAGAGCTCTTACAATTCAACAGTGAAAAGACAAATAACCCAATTTAAAAATGGGGAAAGGATTGGATAGACGTTTCTTTAGCAAATGTATACAAATGGCCAGTAAGCCCATATGAAAATGCACACCATCATTAAGGAAATGTAAATCAAAACCACAATGAGATACCCCTGCACACTCACTAGGATGACCATCATCAAAAAGACAATAACAGATAAGTGTTGTCAAGCATGTGGAGAAATTGGTCCCCTCATATGTTATGGGTGAGATTAAATAAAATGGGGCAGCCGCTTGGGAAAGCAGTTTGGCAGTTCCTCCAAATGTTAAACATAGAGTTATCCTATGACCCAGCAATTCCACTCCTAGGTATATACCCAAGAGAACTGAAAACATAAATTCACACAAAATTTTGCTTACAAAATGTTCATGGTAGCATTATTCCCAATAGCCAAAAAGTAGAAACAATGCAAATGTCCATCAAGTGATGACTACATAAAGAAATGTGGCATAGCCGTAAAACGGAGAGTTATTTAGACCCAACAAGGAATGAATTGCTGATATGCACTCCCTCATCCATATACACACATACATATGTACACTCCACTCCAAGATGAGACTTGAAGGCACAATGCTAAGTGATAGAAGCCAAACACAGCAAGTCATATGTTGTGTGATTCTGTTCATATAAAATGTTTAGAGGAGGGAAATCACTACAGGAACAGAACTGTGGTTGTCAGGACCTGGAGGGAGCAGAAAAGGCAAAATGATGGCTCCAGGGTACACAGTATCTTTTTGCAGTGATGAAAATATCCTGGAATTAGTCATGAGTGTGGTGCAACTTTGTAAATATATTACAAGCCTCTATAGTGTACCTTTAAAAAAAGGTGGAATTTTCTGGCATGTGAATTATATCTTGATTTGAAAAAAAAACTGTCAGGAATACAATTTGCTTGTTTGCCTTTTAGACAAAGAAATGCCCTTCCCCGTCATGAAAATATGCAGCAAGTAAGCACCTTGTTCTAGGAGCAGAATGTAGCAACACCTCTGGTTTGAAAGAGGCTTGGTTGGGATGCCTGGGTGGCTCAGTTGGTTAAATGACTGCCTTCGGCTCAGGTCATGATTCCAGAGACCCGGGATTGAGCCCCATATCAGGCTTCCTGCTCGGGGGGAAGCCTGCTTCTCCCTTTCTCACTCCCCCTGCTTGTGTTCCCTCTCTAGCTGTGTTTCTCACTGTCAAATAAATAAAATCTTAAAAAAAAAAAAAGAAGAAGAAAAGAAAAGAAAAAAGAAAGAGGCTTGGCAAGAGCTGCTTTACCCTTGTGGGTAGACCAGCCTGATGGGAAAGGTGCTCCAGCAGGTCCAAGAGCAGGAGGCCGGGGAGCTAGAGGACAAATCCCCCCTCCTCTCCCTCACAGGTCCTGGGTTGGCAAGTCCTCTGGGGATCACTCAGGTGATCACGTAAGTCTATTAGTGGCTTAGGTAAAGGTCCCTCCACTGAAAGACTAGCCTCTGGCATGTGTTAACTCATAACTTCCCCCAAATAAATGAATGAATAGCATCAATCAATACATAAACTATTTTTTTTAAGATTTTTAAAATTTATTTAACAGAGAGAGATAGAGAGGGAGGGAAGGAACACAAGCAGGGGGAGTGAGAGAGGGAGAAGCAGGCTTCCCGCTGATCAGGGAGCCCAGTGTGATTCCAGGATTCTGGAATCATGACCTGAGCCAGAGGCAGATGCTTAACGACTGAGCCACCCAGGCGCCCCAGTGCATAAGGTATTAAATACATAGGTAATACTAATCTTTCGTGAATTGGAATGGATGCTTCAACTGTTACTAACCATGCCTTGCTTGTCCCGCTATGCGATTCTTATTTTTCAGGATAGGAAGACGGCTTGTCTTATGGATCTCAAGTACTGGAGTATTTATCTTTGGCATCACAGTGGCATTCTCATCTGATTTTTACAGCTTCATGATTGCACGCTTTCTTCTGGCTATGGTGAGTTGTGTGTGTGCTTTTTAAAAAACAAAAACAAAACCTCATTAATTCTCCTGTAGTGTTTTCATTTTGAGCCTGTCTTAGTTCGTGTCATTTAGAATGTGGTGAGAGAGAGCAAGGACTCGTCTTTGTTCACTCCACTGGGAAGTCTTTCTGGGGAATAGTAGTGCCCTGTGTTTACAGCAAAACTCATTAACATGAAAAATGGTTGCTTACTAGGCAGAGACTTTCTGTTTGACTGCACGCCTGGCCCATGATACACATTCCACTCTTACTAAGGCATCGTTTCATTTCTGAGCAATTCTACTGGCCGAGTCAGGCCCCGTATGCAGGAACCAAACGGATGCTTAAGGTGTATTGTTAAGAAAGTCTTCTGTATACTGTGCAGTAGGAATGAACCCTAGAAGGCCTTAGACTTTTCTGTTACAAAGAACAGGGAAATGAGGGGAAAGGGCATAAGTTTGAATACCAGCTTTGTCATATTTTGGCTTTTTCACTGTGTGAAAAACATGGACAAACATGGTGTCCTCTTTGAGCCTTAGTTTCTAAGCCATAAACTGTGGAAAATACTACCTGCTTCACTGGGTTGTTTTCAGGAGTCAGTGAGATTAACGTTAACATGCACGGTAGGGTGCCTGCCATGACACAGGCCGTCCTTGTGGTGGGGACGGTTACCAGAAGTGGACCAACCAGTGACAAAGCATCCACACTTGGTGAGGCGTCCAGATGGGGTCCAGACTGCCAAATGACAGAAGCAGTGAATCCTGTTGGAGGTCACCGGTCAAGGATAGTGGAGTGAAGTTTCTGTTTGTGTGAGGAACTTGTGATCTTGCTTAACTCGGACAGGCATGCATTCCGCTCTCACCAGGACATATGAGCCAAGATACCGGGGAGAGGCCAAGGACTGCAATCTCAGGAGAGGTGTGTTAGTTTTGGAGTCCTTCCCGATGGCTGGACAGGATTCCTAGGAAGCCACGTGGATGGCCAGGAATAGGGATGATGCATAAAAAGAAAAAAAATTAGGAGAACTGGAAGCATAGCCCCCCTTAAAAAAGAGTAATTATATATATTTAGGAACATAAAGAGTTTTTAATACAAAAGATAACAACCAGCCGTTTGTGTCCACTGAGGACAGAATGGGAAGAGATGGCTCTGAGTTTGCAGAGTGAGATTTGATGAAAACTTTTGTGGGAATGACGGTTCAGTCAATGATGGTTCAAGAGCACAGGTAAGGAGAGAGCATGAGGAGCCTCTTTGGGAAGGCTTAAGAGGATGCATTCTGAAAATAGCTATTTCAGTCTTGCAAATGCCATGTGTTTATTTCCGGAACCGAGAAAATGAGACAGCCACTCATTGCATATATTTGTAAATGTGGCCTTCATTTTCTGTCTTTGATTTTCATAAGAAATGTAGTTGGTGCTGAATTCTGAGTAGGGAAGATGCAGGCAGACTCATTTACTCAACACACTTATTAGAATCTGCCCACAGAGTGTCATGCTAAGTAAACCAGACCATACTGTTTCAATAACCCTGTAGTATAGTGGGAAGGCAAGACACTCATGGGCCATCTTGGAAGATACAATGTTGACAATGGAGGCGTGACAGTGGGGAGGTCTTAAGCTGGGAGGGTAGTGAGTCTGGAGAGTCAGGGGCTTTTTAGTTCTCAGGGATGGGTAAGAGAACGTTCCAGGCAGAGGCAACAAGTAAAAAGGCCCTCAGATGAGAAGGAATTGGTGGTCCAGATGTCTGGAGAATAGAGAAGAGGTAAAATACCATGATGAGGCTGAAGGTGTCAGGGATGATTAGCCAAGGCCTTGAAGGATGATCAAGGGTTTGCTTGATTTCCTAGAGGCAGTGGGAATGTCCTGAAGGGGTTCAGGTGAGCCCAAGTGGCTGTTCTGGCTGCTATGTTGGGGGGCGGGTGTCAGGGGAGATGGGAAGAACAGAGAGATATCAGTGGAGGTGACAGGTGTTGATGGATCCAAGAAGTGTTTTGGAATTACATAGTTGTGTATGGATTGTCTGAACCCAGTGACAGAAGTAACTGATAGGAAGTGGGAGTGGACTCAGAGTTAATATGGAAAAAAACCCTGCTAGGCACTGATGTTACCGCTTACTGGGGCAAATGTGTAGTATTTGACGGTTATCACCATCTTTGTTTGTGTATGTAACAGCAGCAACCATTTACCAAACAACTAGATTCTTGGGTGTGGGAGTCCCCTATATCAGGGTTCATTATCTGAGTCTTGCAATTATAAGGTTGTATGGAGAAATGAAAGCTGTTGTCATAAAAATATTAAATCGAACATTCATGCAGGAGAGGCCCCGCTGCACACATCCCTGCTTACTGCTAGTGACAGCCTCTCTGGCCCAGGAAGTCACTTGTAGGTTAGCCTCTTTCTGACTCTCTGATGCAAGGAGAAATTGCAGGTCTTACAAAAGATGTTTGATTACACCTTTGAGAGCAGTGGGGAAGACCAAATCATCCCACTCAAATCCCTTGGCCAATTGGGATGTGGCAGAGCTAGATCAGTTAACCTTTGAAGAAATTAACATCCACGAGGATAATGACATGACGAGCCTTCAAAAGGGTATGAGTTGAATATCAAAGGATTAGGTGAGGCCTTTGGCTCTCGAATAATTTTGCCAAAATTAACTTTAAGATTTGTGTTATAGAAGTCAAATGTGAAATACTCTATTATCAGATATACCACATTTTGCTTGTCTATCCATCTGTCCACAGATGTTTGTGTTGCTTCCATATTTTAGTCATTGTGAATAATGCTGTTACAGACAAGGGTGTACAAATAATTCTTTGAGACCTCACTTTCAATTATTCTGGGTAATATCCAAAGTGGGACTGCTGGATCATATGGTAATTCTATTTGTAGTTTTTTGGGGGGAAATCCCTGTGAAGTTCCCTGTAACAGCTGTATCATTTTATATTCCCACCAAAGTGCACAAGAACTCCAGTTTGTCCATATCCTTGTTCAACACCGGTTATTTTCTTTTTTCTTTTTTTCTTTTTTAATAGTAGCCACCCTAATGGTTATGAGGTGATATCTCAGTGTGGTTTTGATTTGCAATTCCCTGATGGTTGGTGATGTTGAACATCTTTTCATGTGCTTATTAGCCATTCGTATATCTTTTTGGGAAAATCCAAATTTCTTTGCTCATTTTGAACTGGATTGCTTGTTTGTTGTTAAGTTTTAGGACTCTTCTATATATGCTGGATATAAATTTCTTTTTTTTTTTTTTTTGGATATAAATTTCTTACCAGATATATAATTTGTAAATATGTCATTCCAAAAGTTGCCTTTTCACTTTGTTGTAGCCTCCATTAATGCACAGAAGTACCTAATTTTCACGAAGCCCGGTTTATTTTCTCTTTTGTTGCTTGTTAAAGTTTCAGTCAAATATTTTATTCACATTAGTTGTCAGAATTTTTGGCCCCCCTTTAACAGTTTAGGATTTAATAATAAGGACCTCTTGAATAGAGTCATTGGTATGCACGTTTGCGGTTACGTAACCCGAGAAATAAATGCATGCTACCGAGGAATGCTTACATGAAACCAAAGGCAGAGCCTGACACACACATCATACATAGCCTCTCATCTGTATCATACATAGCCTCTCGAGTTTAGCCCTTTGGGGTGGCGAGGGTGGGGGAAGGGTGGAAAGAACCATTTAAAGAAGGGTGGATTGGATTAAATGCCATTCTACAAATATGGTAAGGGTCTCAGAAAACAATTTTTGTCATTTTCTTTCTTGCCTATGTGTGATATGCAGAGAGCTCAGACCCCTTAGCAGTTAATAAATGTGACCTTAAATCTGGACCACCCTCCCTGCTTTGTTTTTCAGTCTGGAAGTGGCTATCTCGTGGTGGTGTTTGTCTATGTGACGGAATTTATTGGCATGAAGTCTCGGACGTGGGCATGCATCCAGATGCATTCCTTTTTTGCCATTGGAACAATGGTGGTGGCTTTGACAGCCTCCTTTGTCAGGACCTGGTGGATCTATCAGATAATCCTCTCCACAGTGACTGGCCCCTTTGTCCTGTGCTGTTGGGTAATCCCAGAGACACCTTTTTGGCTTCTCTCAGAGGGAAGATATGAAGAAGCGCAAAGAGTAGTTGATATGATGGCCAAGTGGAATAGGGCAAGCTCCTGTAAACTGTCAGAACTTCTGTCACTGGATCTAAAGGGTCCCGTTGGTAATGAACCCTCTGAAGTTCAGAAGCACAGCCTGGTAGATCTGTTTTATAACTGGAATGTTGGAACAAGGACACTTATTGTTTGGCTGATTTGGTTCACTGGGTGTTTGGGATTCTACTTCTTCTCCTTGAATTCTGTTAATTTAGGAGGCAATGAATATTTAAACCTCTTCCTCATGGGTAAGTAGTTAAATTCTATTTAAGCATGGCAATGAAGTGATGTTTCCACCATGTTCTTAGTGTGTTTTTATTGTCTTTTCTCTACCAGGAACAATACTGCCAACTATATTATTATGGTCTCTTTTATAGTGTTCCTGTGCTAGAGCACAGGTGTGTATTTCTCTTTTAAAACAATGCCAACACTCAGAAGAATTGAGTCCCTCTTTCCTTTTCTGCCTCTACTCCTTGCCTGCTTCCTTCCTGTAGCCTACCCGCATCTCAGAACTCTCTTTGAGGGGTGATGTCCATAATATCTGGTTCGTACCTTTTTAGACCTCTTTCTATGCATTTTCATACATTTGTGCAGATAAAGAGATCATTCACTAACTATTGTTCTTTGCAAGTGGCTTTCCTTTTAACATTTCGTATGTCTGGGAGACCTGGTATCTTTCTACCTTCAAAAGTCTTTAATTTAAGAAATTGCAGTCAGTAAGGTTACTTACATACACATGACTATAATTTCATTGTCATGCTTCTTTCATTTCAGTAGCAGATTAAAATGGCTCCCGATAATTGCCATGACATCTTGAGGTGTGACTCTGAGGGTCAACAAAATTCACACTGAAGAGAAAAATTAGAAATTGATATTTGTCCATCTAGTCTTAAGTCCTGGTCATTTTCACAAGGGCTGCCTGCATTTGCTATTCTCCTCAGAAAAATCTTGCTCTTTTTTTTTTTTTTTTAAGATTTTATTTATTTATTTGACAGAGAGAAACACAGCTAGAGAGGGAACACAAGCAGGGGGAGTGAGAGAGGGAGAAGCAGGCCTCCTGCCGAGCAGGGAGCCCGATGTGGGGCTCGATCCCGGGTCTCCGGGATCATGACCTGAGCCGAAGGCAGACGCTTAACCAACTGAGCCACCCAGGCACCCCAAATCTTGCTCTTGCATGTGTACACACAGGTAGCATCCCTTCTCATTGAAGGGCTCCGATGACACATCTATTTTTGTTTATTGTAGCTCAGTAGGAATTAAAAGAGAAGTCATTTTAAGAAAAAATAAAAACCCGTTATTCTCTTTTTGGGCAAACCAACAAGCTGGCAGACAAGAGTCCATGTTGGCTTCCAGCCCATTCTGTATGTCGGTTTGAGAACGAGGCAGTATTCCTGAAACAGAGCGCAGGCGGCAGGAGGACCAGGTTGGGGGTGGGGTGTGGCATCGTGAAGCTTAGGGAAGCTGGAGTCTTAGCTCTCTATCATATAGTTTCTTTGTTTTAACAGAGATATAAATTCCCAGGAAACTGGGACATCTCATAAATATAAAAATGTTTCTAAGATAAATATACATGGTTTTCTATTCTCTGCTGTCTTGGATTTTTCATGTTATTACCCTTCCCGGAAATCCTCTTGCTGGCAGGCGCTTCTAGTCAACATTTCTATGCTGTGACATTTTGGAACGAGTTTCTAGCTCCTGAGATGGGTCGGGGCTGGTGGGGATTTCAGCCCAGGTTTTGTGCTACTTACAGGTGATAAATGCTTCAGTAGCTTTAGGACATACCCTTGGGGTCATGTGGGGCTAGGAGCAGAACTGGGTCTGGATGACTGGACAGAGTCTATATTATAGAGTGAAGAAACTAATGGCAGACTGCCCAAATCCACACCCCAGGAGGCTTGGGCCTCGTTGCTCGTAACGTGTCTATCCCGGACGCAGTCACACCAAAAATTAGACATATCAGTACCCCGAGGCGACAACTCAAGAAAAACCAGTGTAAGATACCTTAAATGTCTCTTCAGCCATTTCACAGTTGTAGCCCTGCTTTGCTAGACCCCAGGAAGTTGGTTGGTGGCCTGGCACCCAGGTCGGGGATGGAGGCTGTAGGAAAGGAGTCTTGGCTCCTGAAGATCTTGCTTCCAGTCCCTGGGCTGTCCCTTACTGGGCCATCCCTTACACATTTGACTCAAAGCATTTACTCTCCTTTGTAAAGTGAGGACCCGTGTGGCTCTTTTGAGGGTCGTTATCTTTTTTGACCTTGAAAAGTACTTGATAAAATCTTAAAAAAAAAAAAAAAAGTAGAGTAAGAGATGTACACCCTGATCTGGCCCCAAAGCAGGGACCTTGCCACTGCAGGGTCTGTGGAAGGGAGGCTTTCCTTCAGAGCTGACCATGCTCCAGGTCCATGAAAGGGAGCCAGCCAGACCAGCTCTCAAAGGTGGTTCAGACTGTTCTTTTTCTGCCTTTGCCTGAGCCCCCCTCCCCTTTTATTTGAGCCGCAGCAGCTGTGTATGTTTCTGATGTACTACTGAGAATGTTCACCCGGAGCGTAGGTATCTGCCCGTATGGTGTGCTCAGAAGCTGTGGGAGGCAGAGGCGGACCCGCCCCTCAGGAGCTCCACTGCAGTTGCGTGGACAAGGCAGGTCATGCCTGAGCAGCGGGGCGGGGCGCATCCTGAGATTAGGCAAGCTGCCGAGGGGAGAGCTGCCATGGCTTACAAGAGAACCCTTTTGCTCAATAACTTTAGTTTTCCTAAAGGAGATCGCTGGGGTTGCTCAGTTTGCTTGCTTCCTGTTTCGTTCTGGCTGGTAGGCCTAGAGTTTTTGGGCTCTGGATCTCTGATTCAAACTTTGGTTTTTCAACACAAGGGTTTTTAAGTCAGTTATGGACTTAGAGATCCAGCTCTTTACTTTTCATGGTGGGACAGTAAAAAGAAGCCCGAAGCAGTTTCTCTTTCTATAGAAGTTTACTTTTAGATTTAATCATGTGTTATCGTTAGTTTGTGTACCTAGCCAGCACTGAATTCTCTACTTCAGTTCCTAACTTGGAAGTTACTGATCTAGAATTTTCCCTCCTTCTGCCAAGCGTGAGAAACAAAAGATCAGAAATTATCAATGTCATGCATGAATTTACTCATGTATTCGTGCAACAGGCCTGTCCCTTGGGCCCCATGTTTTGTACTGGGGAGCTTATAGCCTATGGGGGTGGGGAGTCCTGGGGCAAGATCCCCAGGACTGGTGATAAGTGCCAGGAGGGCTGTGGGAGCATTAGTGCACTCCAGAGGACACATCCTTTTCACTCCAGGGAGTTTAAAAGGGGTCAGGCTTGCAGGGTGGGCATTGGGTAGCTCTTAAGGGCCCGTGGAAGTGGGAAGAGAGCTGATCATTCCTTTGGGTGGTGGGTTAGAAGGTGAGGGAGGTCCCCTTGTGTGGTTGGTTGCCATGGCTTACAGCGAGCCCTTTTGCTCAATGACAGGTGCAGTGGAAATTCCTGCCTACACCTTCATATGCTGGGGGATGGACAGTATAGGGAGAAGAAATGTTCTGGCCTTCTGTCTTATCTCAGGAGCAGTGCTCTGTGCTGTGATTATGGTGATCCCCAAGGTGAGTTATTTTTTATGTATTATTGAAGGCATCATTAGTTATACTATGATAGTAAGGATGAAGATCAATTCAGACATATGGACAGAGTATATACATAATATTTTAAAATACTTTTTTAAAAAAACCCGTTCTTTCTCTGTGATGTAAGTAATACATGTTCATTGTATAAAAAAAATTAAGGGGGCACCTGGGTGGCTCAGTTGGTTAAGCGACTGCCTTTGGCTCAGGTCATAATCCCGGAGACACGGGATCGAGTCCCACATCGGGCTCCCTGCTCGGCGGGAAGCCCGCTTCTCCCTCTCTCAATCCCCCTGCTTGTGTTCCCCTCTCCGGCTGTGTTTCTCTCTGTCAAATAAATAAATAAAATCTTTTAAAAAAATTAAAGAAAAATATTTTTTTAAAAGCCCATAATCCCATATCTCAGAGATGACCAATGTATTTTATAAACACAGTGGTCCTGAATGAAGAAAGTTGAACACATCTTCCAGTGATTATTGTTATCTTAAACATGCATCCATTCAACAAATATGGATCCAGCATCTATTAGGTTGTACTGGGTGCTGAAGACACACAGTGAATCCAGTTCCAATAAGTGTGAAGAAAACCAAAACGGGATGGGGGATGTAGAATGTGTGTGTGTGTGTGTGTGTGTGTGTGTGTGTGAGAGAGAGAGAGAGAGAGAGAGAGAGAGACACAGAGAGAGAGACACGTGCTTATTTTATCCAGGTTGATTGGGGATGGTGTGCCTCTCAGAGAAGGTGACAGCTGATTAGAAACCTGATGGAGGGAGGAAGCAAATAGAGATTAAAGGATATAATGAGTTGTATATTCAGGATGGGTTCAATTTAAATAATCTTGTTCTTCATTGCAGCCAATTAGCAGTTTCTAATTTCGAGTGTGCCTACATCCCTCAGGGAGCTTGTTCTTAAATATACAGTTTTCTGGGCGCCTGGGTGGCTCAGTGAGTTAAAGCCTCTGCCTGCTTGTGATCTCTCTCTCTGTGTCAAATAAATAAATGAATAAATGAATGAATGAATAAATAAATAAATAAATTCTTTTAAAAAATGCAGTTTTCTACCAAGAGACACTTCATAAACTACTGAAACCACTTTTCTGTTCCTGCAGTTGGGCAAATACCATCCCCTAGAATAACTCGTTTTTTTTTTTTCAAGATTTTATTTATTTATTTATTTATTTATTTATTTGGCAGAAAGAGACAGCAAGAGAGGGAACACTAGCAGGGGGGTAGCAGAGGGAGAAGCAAGCTTCCCATCAAGCAGGGAGCCCAATGTGGGGCTCAATCCCAGGACGCTGAGACAATCGAGCCACCCAGGCATTAACCTCCCAGAATAACTCTTGCATCCAGAAGTGCTCCTGCTTTCCACCTCCCAAAATGTTATCAGAACTTGTATTTTCATTCTCGATTTGGAAAATATGTCACTCTAACAATACTTTAAAATGCTTTCTATAGGGACTCTTGGTCTTTCTATAGGGACTCAGTTAAGCTCTGCCTTCAGGTTGGGTCATGATCCCAGAGTCCTGAGATCAAACCCAGCATTGGGCTCCTGTTTGGTGAGGAGTCTGCTTCTCCTCTCTCTCTTCCTTTCCCCCTGCTTGTGCTCTCCCTATCTCTCTTTCAAACGAATAAATAAACTCTTAAAAAATAAGATAAAATACTTTCTATAATTTTCTCTAGAATTATTATAATTATTTAACAGTAGTATCTCACCCATTACAGCAAGGCATTTTAAGTCTTGCATATTGTTTGAAATTTACTCTAGGTTAACTAGTGACTTCTTTTTGTAGTAGTACATCATTTAATACTCAAGGTTGATGAATCAGATGTTTTACATAACTGAAGTTTCCAGCTGATGGACACACAACTAACATGAATGCCGTAAAACCACTCAGGACCAGGGGTTGCTGCCAATCTGAGGGGGCTTCATCCATACCTTTTTTTGGTTTGTATTTTGAAGTGGTTTACAGGTATACTAGTTGAGTTGATGGCAGCTGTCTTGGAGCTAGCTGGTGAAGATTTAGGGGAACTCCAGAACCTTTGAGTTCTGTAATGGTTAAGCCCCTGGGGACTGGAGAAAACAGGAGAGTAGCTGATGAGGATTTCTAGAAAAGGGTGCTAACACTTAACCACACATTTCTTCCTTCTGATGAACTTTCTCCCCAAATGGCAGTGTCAGCACCCTTCTGTGTTTTTCAAGTTACATTAATTCATTCAACAAACACTGTCTACAGAGTCATCCAACAAACATGCAGGAGTCAGGGTGACAAGGTGACATTAGTTGCTTTATTGGAGGCAAGTTCCATCAAGTTCCAGGGACTTCACACAGTAGATACTTATTTCTGGCTCATGGGAAGTTTGATGTGGGTGTGGCTGGTTGGTAGGGATGGGAGGGGGGAGGGGCCGTTTGGCTTCATGGAGTCCTTCAGGGATTCAGGTTGACTGAGGCACTGCCATCCTCAACACACGAGCTCTAAGGTCCCCTGGGTCTCCACATCCAGCTGGCAGATAGGAGAGGAGAGAAAGGATGGAATAGGGGAGGGCTTTGCGAGCCACAGCTGGAAGTGAAGGGACAGCAGAAACTGAGTTGGAGACACTGAGAAGGGTCACTGTTGAGAAATGCCTCGACAGAAAGAAAAGAGTCTGTTTTAATAATTCAGTTATCAGTTTCATATTATTTTCTGAAGATAATTTATAAGCCAGAAGATTACTGTTGCAAAGGGCACAATTTGTTTTTATGGTTCTTTGAGTCCTTCTGCTTGGCTTGGCTCCAAGAAGGAGTAGGTCAGTTATTACGGGAATGGTACCATCTGGGCGTGTCTCGTTCTTTAGCAGTCCTTGCAAATGGCTTTTCTAATTTGGTCATTTGACATCTTCTGGGCTGAGGGGAGGCACGAATAAACTTTTCTCTAAATTTTGGAAAGATGAAAAAATATTACAGACCATGAGTAGAGATTACAAAATAAATTCAAACAGAGAAATGAAATTTTTTCTTGTTCTGAACAATATTGGGTAATTAGAAAGTTTTCTAATTTTTTTTAAGATTTTATTTATTTATTTGACAGAGAGAAGCACAGCCAGAGAGGGAACACAAGCAGGGGGAGTGAGAGAGGGAGAAGCAGGCTTCCCGCCGAGCAGGGAGCCCAAAGTGGGGCTTAATCCCGGGACCTTGGGATCATGACTTGAGCTGAAGGCAGATGCCTAACAACTGAGCCACCCAGGCATCCCTAGAAAGTTTTAAATAATAATTTTTAAGATTTCACGTTTTCCCCTTAAAGATGTTACTCATGGTGGTCTATTTTGCTAATATATGTTTTTTCAGGAGTACGTTGTTTGGATCGTGGTAGTGACTATGGCTGGAAAATTTGCCATTGGGGCCTCGTTTGGCCTCATTTACCTTTACACAGCAGAGCTGTATCCAACCATGGTAAGGTAAGAATTCTTTTTCTTTTGTTTTCTTGTTGTCCTTTGCTTACATGTCATTTCATCTGACCTATCAGTAGAAATGCTTTCTTCCTGTAGCAGTTACTGGAGCCCCGAGATATGGAAAAGTCATACAATGACGCAAATTCTGAATCTGAGGCTTTGTCTACATCTCATTAGCAAGGATATTAAAGAAATTATTGTGAAATCACTGTCTATTATTCTAAAACCATTTGAAATCTCAAATATAATTGACTTACAGTGACTCTCCGTATGACCAAGGCCAATTTTCTCAGGATGTGAACATCTCTTGATGTTCTGATGTTCCTTGTCTTAGCTTTTAGGCCTTCCCTGACAAAACCCCAGAGGCTGGGTGTCTGAAACAGCAGAAATCTATTTTCTCACATATCTGGAGGCTTGAGGTTCAAGATCAAGCCATTTTGGCTGATTTGGTTTCTCTGTGTGGAGCCTCTGTCCTTGGCTTAATTAGAGATGCTCACATTAAAAACACATTCTTTCCTTCTTACTACACATTCTATAAGGCTACTTTAAATAGCTTTTGAAGAAAAGCACCTTAAGTTACTGCTTGACTTTAAAAAATTAAAATAGAATGTTCCATAGATATAAATCCGTTCTCCCCCATCCCTTCAGTGCCCCAGCCAAATTCCTGCTCTGGAAGACCAGTGTTATTGTCAGTCTTAGACTGAGTGCGTATATATAAGGCCTCATGCGCATAGCAAAGGAAGAATGGTTTATCTTTTTTTTTTTTTTTTTTTTGGTCTTGAAGTGCCTTGAGTTATCTGCTATGCTTGGTTATACCACTGTTTCACAGAATGTGGATCATCCCAAGTGGTTCTCGAAACTTTAGTGTAAAATTTTTTTCCAGTATATTAGGCCGAGCTTAAGTTTTATTCTATTTGTTCTCTGCTGGGAGTGTGCACGGGGGCTGCAGGTGGTCCGTCGCCCCGCGTACCTGCTGCAGTTCTGACTGCTGTCCTAATGCTCCTCTTGCTTACAGGTCGCTGGCCGTGGGAAGCGGGAGCATGGTGAGCCGTTTCGGAAGCATCATGGCCCCATTCTGGGTTTATCTCTCCAGCGCTTGGACCTTCCTACCGCAGGTGTGGATCAGTTTAGGGAACCTCAGAGAGGCGGGCAGCTAATTGCCTTCCGTAGTTTTACTTCTTGGAAGCTAGTTTATAATGCAGTTCTGGAGGTTTATAGAAACCTTGTTAATAGTTCGCCAGTCGGGAAGGAGAGTGGCGGTTGCTGTTTTGTGTGTTGTGTTTGCCTTCTGCCTCCAGTGAGCCCGCAATTGCAATTGTGTCTGCTGTGGAAGGACCTCTGCCCCCTGTGTCCTGAAGCTGTGTAGGGAGACCTCTGCCCTAGTCACCTGGCCTGACCCTGCCCTTGCCTCTGGGTTCCTACTGGGTGTCTGCCTGATCAAGGTCAAGGTGAATTCTGGAGGCTGCCTGCTGCTGCCTGGAGGGTTCTGTGGTGCCTGATGGAGACGTTTAGGGGCCGGGTTTTCAGCTTACTTGAAACTTGATAGGCTCTTTATGGGGGGCTTCTGGTTGGGAGGAAGATGGGAGACAGGTGGGGGGGGGGCTTAGGGAAATAGGAAGGGCTTGGGGATGTGGGGTTTGGGGGTTACCTGGGGGTGCTGTGAGACCTAGGGGAGGGCCCTGGGTCTCTGGCCCTCCCTCCCTTCCTCCAGGTGCCCTCTCATGAACTTCTTTGCCACAGCCCTCTGTAGGCTTTCCCTGTTGTCTTCAGTGCTCCTCATTCTTTTTCTGGTTTCCCCTTAAATAGACTCATCCTCTGAGAGCCATCCTGGCTATCCTCCCCAGTCCCTGCATGGAAAACTTCTTCTCTGTTCTGGCTTCCTTTCCACACTGCAGACCTCGCCCTGGTCTCCTGGATATTCTCCCGGGGTGTCTCACAACTGAGTCAGCTCTTCCTGGACAGGACTGGTCCATGCCTTCATGCCCTTCTCCTCCGCCCCCCACTTTGGGGTCGAGGTCAGCGACTTCCAGCGTGACACTTGAGCATCCATGTTTTATTTCCCCTGTTCTTCTATCCCCCTCTCATCCCCATCCATGACACCAACCCTCACTCTCCTTCTCGAAACCACTCCAACTTGCCTGCTTCCAGTCCAATGGCCTCCACCTTCTGCCTCCCAGATCCTCTCCCTGAGCTTCCCCTCACTCCATCAGAAGAGTCTGCCACACCACAGCTCTGCCCTGTCATGTCACCTTGAGAGTAGGAGAATATCTGAGCTCTGCTGGATATTGAAGTCCTTTCCAGATGGACCCCCTGCAGATCTACCCCTGCCCATCTTTAATTTCCCCCACTTCTCCATCGTAGCCCCTCTCCTCCTATGCGTCATCCCCTCTGCAGAGAAGCTCCTCCCATCTCCCCTTGCTAAACTTGCCCTTGTCTTTCAAGATGCAGGAACAAACCCCACTTCTCTGAGAAAGACACCCGTATTTCACGACCCCTCGTCTCCCTTTCCCCAGTCTGCATAGCATTTCACGTGAGCAGCTTTCCAAGCCCACGTGGAGCCAAAGTCCGGCTTCATGGTCTGCATGTGTGTCTTTGTCCCCCTAGTTAAATCACTGGACTCTGGCTGGACAGGGCACTTTGGATCCCCAGGACTGTATCCAGCAAAGCCTTTCCCTCTCTCTGTGGGCCACTTATGTTATCACTTAATTGGTATTTTATATCAAATAGACTGGCTTTTTAAAATTAGTTTTGTCTTCAGCAATACCATCAGCAAAAGCATGAGTGTCATGCTAATCATGTTTTTCTAAAGTAAAGTAACAAGATCTTACCATAGAACAAAGTGTGTGGTGCTTCCTACTCCCTAAAATGACCTTGCACACACAGGCCCGGTGCTCCTTCTCTTTGGGAATCATTGGCTTAGCCTGGATTGCTCTCACATCCCGGTAACGGGCATTGGGTCAAATTTGCTTGACTGCGGCGTTGGGATGCCAGCATCTCTCAGGGGCTGACTCCGAGGTTGAAAAACAATACCAGAGCTCTGACCTGCACAGGGAAATGTTTTTGGAGAGTCCACCATCCTTTTTAGGGCATGGGCTTTTCTAGAAGCATCTTTGTGCTAGCGCTTTGTGCTCCTCCTTAAATAAATAGGGGATACAAGTGGAAAAGGCATTTTTGAAACCGATAAGCTGAAACACACAGAAGACGATAGATACATCTATAAAAGCAAATTGCTTAAAAAAATACTAAAACCAAATAAAGATTTTAAAAAAAAGACATCTGTAATAGTCAATTAAGGGCTATGGAGTCAAAAAGGACCTCAAATTTTGTTTAACAGGTACTTAAATAGCACTTGTTATGCAAAACTATAAAAACCGGTCTTCATAGAATGCAGATACTATTTGTTGCTATCCCCATTTTACAGATGAGAAGACTGATGTTTAGAAAGTAATTGGTAGCCCAAGGTCACTGGGGTGACAGAGCTTGGATTCAAACCCAGATACCATGCCTTTCATACATACGAAACAAACAGCACAAAAGGGAATGCAGGAAATAAAGCCTTCCACCGTGACCCTCAGTGCCCCAGCCCCCTTGCCCCAGGACAACCTCCGTCAGCAGGGTCCCCTGTGTCTTTGCAGAGATACTCTGTGAATACGCTTCTTTTGGATGCAATAGCTGTTGCTGGTTGTTTTTAATGAGTAAGGAAATAAATTATAAATTTTCTCATTGAGCTTCTTTATGGGTGCCAGACTGCCTAGGGAGCCAATAGTTTCCTTTGGAGGAATGGAAATGCTGATCTAGAAGATAAGTTTGTGTTTTCTCTTTCCAAAAGAAACACATAAAAATCACTCGTTCTGATGCTTTTATTATTGGCCATTGTTTTCTAGTAATCTAAGAAACAAGGGGGCACTAATTCCTGTCACTTTTGTATTCTTCAGTTAGTTTGGTTAAAGATTTATTGAGTGGGGGCGCCTGGGTAGCTCAGTTGTTTAAGCGACTGCCTTCAGCTCAGGTCATGATCTCGGAGACCCGGGATCGAGTCCCACATCGGGCTCCCTGCTCGGTGGGAAGCCTGCTTCTCCCTCTCTCACTCCCCCTGCTTGTGTTCCCCTTCTGGCTGTGTTTCTCTCTGTCAAATAAATAAAATCTTTAAAAAAAAAAAGATTTATTGAGCGTTGTATTTGAACTAACCTCTTCATTAGGTGCTATGGAGCAGAGATGAAAGAAACCGCCTCAGTACTGAGACGTCTGTCCAGTGCCTGGGGAAGGCAGAAGGGCAAACCACCCTGAGCCCCAGAGATGAGGGCTGTACATGGGGAATGCCACAGTTATGGGTTATAGGAGAGGGCTACCAACCCAGGCTGGGGCCAGAGGGGAGCCTTCCGGGAGGAGGGGCCCTTTGATCTATGTCTGGAAGGGCCAGTAAGAGTCAGCCAGAGGAGAAAAAAGGAAAGGAATTCTAGGCAGGGGGAGCAGGAAGGCAGAGGCTTACAGGGAAATAGGAACACGGTCAGTTTGGGTTTGGGGTCATGCCAACTGCTAACACCAGGGTGGGTTATGGCAGCCAGGAGAGCATCTAGAAAAATAGGCAGGGATGTCAAAGGAGGCCAGAAGGGAACTACATTTGTGCTAAGGTTGACTTAGAGACAACAGGATGGAAAAGTCACATCCACAGGACCTGGAGAGCAGTTGGGTGCTGGAGGCAGGGACTGGGAGGGATGCCGGTGCCACTCTGGGCACCTGGACGGAAGCCAGGAGGAGGGATGGGTTGACATGGGGAAGGACGGTGCGCTGGAATTGTGTGTGGTGAGGGGGGGGCACCTGCACGTCGGCCAGAGGAGTGGTTGTGGGAGTCGGTTTATGAAGAGGTGAGGGGGTGGGTGAGCAGACTCGGGGGGGGGGCATAGGAACAATGGCATTTAAGGTGTAATGGAAGGAGGGCCCAGGTGCTGCAGCAAGGGAGGTGGGGAGGTGACCAGGACCCCAGAGGTGGAGAGAAGGCGCAGAAGGCAGGAGAGGACAGCAGCAGCTAAGAAGCAGCAGGACAGGAAAGGTCTGCTGGGTTTGCAGCTAGGAGTCTATGGCCTGGGAAGAGCAGCTGCTGTGGACGGTGGGAGGCGGCCAGTGGACAGGCTATGGCTCGGGTGGCGTGGGCCGAGGCAGGGGGCCTCTCTGGCATCTTTGAATGATATCACATTTATTGACTGCCCACCGTGGACAGGTAGTTTTATGTGCCTTAGATGGGTCATTTAACTTAATTCGTTCAACCATCCTTTGAGGCAGGTACCACACTTATTTCCATTTTACAGATAAGGAAACTGAGGAGCAGGAAGTTTAAGTAACCTAAGTTCATCCATAGCCTCACGCCCCCAGGGTGCTGTGCCCTGCAGGTTTCTCCTTCAAGTATGTAGATCTATGAGGAAAACCATGCCTTCTTTTATTTTTATGGGCTCTTCCCAGGCAGTAATTTTGGTGGGAGGCGTTTAAATTATGCAAGGATGGGACCCATTTTTACAGACTGTGTAGAGATTTAGTTCTAATTCTACCCAGGATCTTCGCAAGGATCAACTGAGAATAGATATGCAGACTTTAATTCTTAATGTGATTTGCTATTTCTTAAATTGAGGCAAAATTGGTATAAGATGATTTGCATTTTTAAAAAAATATTTTATTTATTTGTTTGTCAGAGACTGTGAGAGATCAAGACAGCCAGCGCCAGCAGGGAGAATGGCAGGCAGAGGCAGAAGCAGGCACCCTGCTGAGCAAGGAGCCCAATGTGGGACTCGATCCCAGGACCCTGGGATCATGACCTGAGCCGAAGGCAGACAGATGTCCTGGTGATTTGCAGTTTTAAGGGCAAACACTTTGGCACTAATCTAAAAGGTTGCCTTTTTGGTGTGAAAATTTGGAAAGTAAAGAAGTACTGAATTTTTTTAGGAAATCACATGGACCCTTACCCCCCAAAGTAGCAGTTAGTTTCCATTTGCCTTTGTTTGGTTCCCCCTAAATTCTGTAAGTTTTGGTTCATTGAAACATTCATTTGTGGATTCATCTATCCATTCATTTATTCTTTCATTTGTTCTGCATCATCTATTGAATATTGATCATGTACCGATTTGGGGGGCAGTCTCTGACAATGAAGTCCCAGTCCAAGTTTCAGTTGCTGGGTTTCCCTGGGATCTGGAAAGATGGGACAGAGATTTTTTTCTCCATGCAGCTCCTAGGACAGTGGCTACCAAGAGCACTAACGTAGGCCCTACGTGGGATTTACTGGGTAGGTCTCCATGGTGGTCAGTGAATGAAGTGACGAGTGACTGGACCAACTCTGCGGACCGGACTGCATAAGCAACCAAAGTTTCCCTGGGGAGTAAAAATGACAACTGGTGCATCCAGTTTAATGCTAGTGCCCTCTGAAAATGGTTCAGAAATTATTATTCTCTGAAGGGTACATTTCTTTCTTGATATGTCACTTACTGTTGTTCTTTCAATTCCTTCTAGCTGCTTGTCGGGGTTTTGGCCTTCGCAAGTGGCCTGCTATCGCTAATGCTTCCGGAAACCATGGGGAGGCCTCTGGCGATGACCTGGGAGGAGGCTGCCAGGCAGGATAGAGAAAAAGAGAGTTCAGGCAAATTGTTTCCCACAACCAATAATACTGCGTTGGAAAAAGTAGAAGTCGTTGACTCAGGGGTTTCTGGGCTTGGTGAGTGAATGTGCCGTGTGTGTTGTCTAGCCCCAGAGCTCTTGTTTACTCTAATGACTTTGTATTAGGAGGAATATTATTCTCATCTCCTGAATGTCATTTGTATGTCTTTTAAAAATTTTTTGTAAGAGAATCTTAAAACAGTTGTTTTGTAAAAGTAAAAAGAAATAAAACCAAGATGAGAATTCTCATTTTTTTATACTACTTTATTACTGCGAGAAAATATTTCTCCCTGTTTGTTCTTATATGTTCTGGGTTCTCAACCATCCCCCTGCCTCCAGCCAAGCGGCCCGAGGGAATGTCACACCCTCCCATCAGGACCAGCGTCCCCTAGCCCCCTGAGGACTGGGAAGAGAGGGCATGCGAGCTTTTGAGGAAGCCCCTCGAAGATCCAATTTCTGATATTCCTTCTCCTCTTAGCTGAATCATAGCTCTAAATTCAAATTTTATTCAGAAAAACCCTGTCAGCGCCCATGGATGGTGCAGTCGCTTAAGCGTCCGACTTTTGGTTGCAGCACAGGTCGTGACCTCAGGGTCGTGGGATCGAGCCCCACTTTGGGCTCCAGGCTCAATGGGGAGTCTGCTGTCTGCTTGAGATTGTCTCTCTCTCCATGAAATAAATCTTGAAAAAAAATGCCCTGTCAAAAAAATGTTTGCCTTCAAAACTTAACCGTAAGAACAATAGCTACAGAAAAAGATATTTTGCTTCTCAGCACCCTGAGGCAAGCGGGCTTGAATGAGCAGACAGATGTGTTTTGTGTCAGGTCTGGTTAAAGGACACCTGTCTGCTGGGGACCAGGCAGGACATTCTTATCTTTCCCAAATTGCCAAATTCTCCGCCCAAGTCTCCTGCACAGTACAGAGAAGCTGTGGCATTTTAGTGATTGCAAAATTTTTGTTTGCTGATCATCCAAGAAATTGACTTTAAATACCATTTGGATCTGTTACCAATGTAAAAAAAATAATAAATATTTTTGCCTTGAAATATTTTTGCCTTTTTTACAGGAAGATTTCACTCTTTTTTCTTTAAGTACTAAATTTTGTTTCCCCAACTTCACCTAACGCCGTATTTTGCACATATGTTCAGTTTAATATCCTGAATATTTTTAAAAAAGATTTTATTTATTATGTGACAGAGAGAAACACAGCCAGAGAGGGAACACAAAAGCAAGGGGAGTGAGAGAGAGAGAAGCAGGCCTCCCACCGAGCAGGGAGTCTGATGCGGGGCTTGATCCCAGGACTCCAGGATCACGACCTGAGCCGAAGGCAGACACCCAACGACTGAGCCACCCAGGCACCTCAATATCCTGAATATTTCAACAGCAAAATTATGGCATAATCTTACTGTTAGAGGAACACATTTTAGACAAGCCTTGCCATGCAAGGTTTGGGATTTTCTTTCCTCTGGCTTCATCATTATTGTTTTCTTGGCTCTTGAAATTTAGCTCTCAGAAATGCTTACGTCTATGTATTAGAATTGGTGAAGTATTAGTGTTCGCAGCAGAGGCAGGTGAAAGGAGGCTTAAGACAACTATATAGATGCTGTTATTTGAAAAGCATTACTGGGCGCCTGGGTGGCTCAGTCGGTTAAGTGTCTGCCTTTGGCTCAGGTCTTGATCCTAGGGTGCCAGGATCGAGTAATGTTGTCCCCCGCCCGTTAGGCTCCTTGCTCAGTGGGGAGCTTGGTTCCTCGTTCTCCCTCTCCTTCTGACTCTCCCCACTGTTTGTGTTCCCTCTCCACTCTGTTCGCTCTCTCAAATAAATAAATTAAATAAATTAAATCCTTTAAAAATACAATAAAAAATAAAAACCATTACTAAGACGGAAAAAGCTATACTGGGAGAAAAATTGGGCTTTTCATCGTAACATTTACAAGTATTAGTCATACAGGAGCAGATTTGACTTGAAATATTTAGGCTTTTTATATTGATTCTGTTCCCTGGAAAATTCCTCAGTCCTTCACTTGGCAAATAAAAAATAACCCCCCAAACCTCTCTTCCTTCGTGAAAGAAAACAAAACAACAGGATAAGAGAGGGAGCTATTTCTTTATCTGCCACGGACCAGAAGCACCGTCATTGATATGGGTTCCCTCTGCAGTCACGGAAGCCAGAACCCTTCTGCAAAGTGAGGGAGTGAGGCAAGGTTGAGGTCATTGACCTTTGTTCTCCCTTTGCACCTGATTAGTTCTGAAAAACACTTCTCTCTTTCTATTTACAATTATATTAAACCTCTCCCTGCTCCTACTTATAGCTTGCTTACCTCAAACCTCAAGTTTCACCCTATCCTTTTAAGACATGATAATTAATAGAGATAATGAGGAAAACAATCATAGTAGTATGGTAGCTGCATTGTAACTAGCTTAGTTCAAATAAAAGAAAT
This sequence comes from Spilogale gracilis, assembly GCA_004023965.1. Taxonomy (NCBI): domain Eukaryota; kingdom Metazoa; phylum Chordata; class Mammalia; order Carnivora; family Mephitidae; genus Spilogale; species Spilogale gracilis. Next base: position 152 of record PITA01022680.1, on the reverse strand, counting down.
CTCGTAACCACGTGACCGCATACTCACCTCCCTGCGTTTAGGGGAGGCAGAAAGTTCTGATAGGATAATGATTGATAAAAACCACCGGAGCAAGACAAGTGATGTGCATCAGTAAGGATCTGTCTTTGTCTGGAATTGATTGTTCCTTAGAT
>PITA01022679.1:7192-29361 GCA_004023965.1 Spilogale gracilis | reverse complement strand
ATAATTAAATTCACAGAATTATTATTTTAGATGTACTACACTCCAAGCCAAATTGACTTATAATGACTGTTTTGTCTCTAAGTACTGTTTCATTGCAGCCTTCCAATTACTTCTTACTGGAAATGTGGTTGCTAAAGTATATATATTTCATTCATTATGTACATTATTATATTATTAACCCTGATAGTTACAATGCTTGTTGAGTTAAGGATAATCCTTAGCTAGAAAAGCATTGAGATAGATTTTTACCTGAAATACTTTTCTAGTAAATGATTTAAGATATATTTTAGGATTTGGGCGTCTGGGTGTCTCGGTGGATTAAAGCCTCTGCCTTCGGCTCAAGTCATGATCTCAGGGTCCTGGGGTCGAGGTCCGCATGGGGCTCTCTGCTCGGCAGGGAGCCTGCTTCCTCCTCTCTCTCTCCATTTGCCTCTCTGCCTACCTGTGATCTCTGTCTCTGTGTCAAATAAATAAATAAATAATCTTAAAAAAAAAGATATATTCTAGGATTTGACATGAAGGCTTTATGTTTAGTGAAATATAAGTAGAGTCTATGTTTCATAGCATTTCCTCTGAGAATACAATACTCTGACTGTTAGAAATGTTAGAGATAGAGCTCACCATCACATACAAGGGGGAGCAGAATGCATGACTCCAGAATGTGTCATTTTGGCATGTGGATTATTTCAAGCTGAAGGTGAAACCCAAGAGACTCAAGAGGAGCTTTTAATATCCCCCTTAACTGCCTAAGAAAAATTTAGATACAGGGTCTATACCAAAAGAGAGCTAATACCAAAGATAACTTTTTATATCAGAAAGGCTTCTTTGGATGGCCTGGCAAACATTTGTTTGCCAAACAACTGTTTTTTCTCATTTTCCTAAGATTTGTCTTCATCCCCTCGGAGACCCTAGGCCCCCATTCCCTTCTCTTTAGCTCAAAATGGTATATAAGCCACAATTACCTATTACCAGGGAGCTGCTCATGTCTTTCTGGGGCTTCTGTATAGACAAAATTAATTTTTCTCCCTGTTAATCTGTCTTATGTCAATTTAAATATTAGACCAGCCAAAGAACCTAGAAGGGAAGAAAGGAAAAGTTTTTGTCACCTATGCACATTTGATGTGTTTACTTATATTTCACTTGCAGGTAAGTTGGAGCCATGTTACTAATTTTGGCCAAGAGACTGTAAGTCTCTTGGAACTATATAACAATATTGATTAATTAATTTGTCAGCTTCATATGTGGCTCCATTAGCCAGTAAAGGGTAGAAAATAATTACAATATTTTCAAAAACTATACTCTGTTGATGCTATTGTGTGGCTCTATTAGATAGATAGACTTAACAGAGTTTGGAACATCATTGCATATTTTCCAAAACTGTAATTTATCAATGTTATTAGACTAAACTTACGCTGTGGCTTTGTGGTAATAAATTAACCAAGAGATCCCAGCCACACAACAAAATACAGGTTTGTTTCTTGTCAGTGTAAAATCAGATATGATTTTGCAGTGTTCCTTCTTAAAGCTACTCCATCTGAAAAACATGGCCTTAAAGGTTATCTGTAGGAAAATAAGGGTAACTGGTGACTGCCTCCATGTGTAAGAATTCATTCCTTTCACTCATAGATATATCTGATATTTAAGGGCCTTTCCTTATAACACCAATACCAGCCATAAAAGCAAATCATGTTGGGAAATCTTAAGACTGAATATTTACATCAAAGAGAAAGTTAAGAGAAATCATCTAGACCATTGGCTCAAAAGTTAGACTGAATGCATTAAATATCAACAACTCTGCTCATGTGTCTGTGGTCTCTTGAACAATACTGTACCTTTCTTAGACTGAGTTTCTTCATCTACAATAATACCTAATTAATATTATTGTTTTAGAAGTAATTCATGACCATGGCACTGTACATGGAAATAAAAACCATTTAATAATTATATATAAAATTATAATTTCTATAATACTATTAAACAGTAAACATGTTAACTCATAACTGGTTCAAAATCAAATAAACATTTTTAAAAAATATTTATTTATTTATTTGAGAGAGAGAGAGAGGGCGAGGGAGAAAGAGAAGCATACTCCCCACTGAGCAGGGAACCCCATGTGGGGCTTGATTCCAGGACCCTGGGATCATGACCTGAGTCAAAGGCAGACACTTAATCGACTGAGCCACCCAGGTACCCCTCAAGTAAACATTTTAAAATTAAGTTTATGAACTGTGAAGTGTGAAAAGTTGTAAAAGCTTTAAAAATGGATGACATTACTTTATATGCCCACTCAGTCATCCAGCAGCTACTTACCAAGATCCTACTATGCTTGATGTTCTCATACCACAGGGATTTTGTGGTATAGAATAAACAAGGTTTCTGTTCTCAGTAAGTTAAAAACACTACAGTGGTGGAGACAGCTAGAATTATGGAAACAAGCACTGGAATGAGAAACATCCCATTAGTTTGTTAAGGACGTTGAAGCATTTTATGTTCCCCAATGAAATAAAAAGGGACTAATAATTGGAGAAGTGTACTTAGATCATGAAAGCAAAGGACTTCTCTGCGGATGAGACCTTTTACTGAGATTTTGTGGTGGTGGTGTTTTAAGTGATATCCACAACTTTAAACTCAAATTATCCCACTGCCCTCAAACTCTGACAAATTAAATAATCCAAACAAGCAGTCATGCAGCAGGTCAAAGTGTAAGGATCTGAGGTACATCAGAGTGTGCAGAGCCCTCCTCTTAAAACTTAAGGAGTTTAGAAAAGAGATTCTTGCTCTGAGCTTTTCTCCTTCAATAGACGCTGGTGAATGGGCAACTCTGGAACCCATAGACAGGCCCAGCGCCAGCCTCCGTCCCTAGAGAGGGGGCTCACATGGGTCTCCTGCAGAGAAAGTTGTTACAGCTCCTACCTGGTTTCTTGTCGTCTCCCGCCAGGACATAACTGGGAGGCAACACCCTGAAGGTAATGCGCATGCGCAAACCTCCACTTGCCAAGTGAACTACTAACTCCTGCTGGTCCCTGAGGCTCCGGGGAGCCCAGGAAGGGTGGGGACGGTCCACCCAGGCCTCCAGGAAAGCAGACGCAGCTAAGTGGAGCAGCAGGGTGCGGGTAGTTCCCAGGCCTGGACTGCTTGGTCCATGTAGGAGGCTGAGATTCAGCGGCCGCTTCCCACGCAGCCAGCCGTCTTCAACCAGGTGGAGGGCAAGAGCCGAACCCCCGCTGAGGGCAGCGGTCCTGGTTCCACTGCTGCGCAGGACAGAAGTCCTCCAGGAGCCCCACCGCCTCTGGGCTGAAGCTGAGCAGGCCTCTGAAGCCAGCGGTCTTCAGCTTCTATTTCCAAAAATTGACCTCGGGAAGGTAGTCCTGCTTCCTCCATTCAGACTGCACGAGCTTCCAGGGCTCAAGGAGCTGCAGCTGCACCGTCTTGGCTTCTTTCTCCTGGGTCACAAAGGCCTCTTTATCAGCGTCGCTCCTGGGAATGGGAAAGGCCCAGCCTTTAAAGTCAGACTTTGGTTGCCAGGGCAAGTCTAGGCCCTGGCGCTCACAGATCAAGCGGATCAAGCTCAAGTCCTTGCAGCAGCATTCCCAAAGGACCTCGGGGCTGCCGTCGCAGCCGGGACAATGTGAGGACGACATTACAGGAAGAGCAAATAGTAAGTGCAGAATCCCCAAGAGGAGAAAGAGATTGATGTGCACAGGTACAGATAGAAAGCCAATGTGGCCAGAGTACTTTTACTTTGTAAAAGTAAGACATTTAGCAATTAGTTACGCAGATATTCTATCTGAAGACACTCTTTTATATTGCAATAAAAAGAGTTTTCTGATCAGGTCAATTTTAAGCACTAAAGTCAACAGACATATAGAAAAATTGAGCTAATCACATATTCTGATAAATTTTCTAAAAGCTCTTGAAAACAGTATCTTCACAAAGCCTATAGATGATTTCCATGAATTCAAATGGAAATTTACATATATAGTACATCAAGTAGAGATAAAAAAATTCTTTTTATGTTCAACTTTATAAATTCTGTACTATGCATTAATTGTTTTGATGTGCGATACAAAGTATGGATTATTCACAGTGCACAAAGCTTCAACAGATGAAAAGAGAATAACTGAGGCTTAACACTTCCACTTCCTTAAACAAAAAGGTGACGACAGTGGAGAGAAAGAAGTACGTGTGTTTTACACATAGTCAAGGAGAATGTGTGTGAAGTTTTATATAGTGAAAGAGGGCAGTGATGAAAGAGGCAGCCTGGGGCTTTCTTCCAGGGATTTTTTTTTTTTTTTTTTTCAGCTGCTTAATACTGAAAGCTTTCTAAGGTACTCACTATTCTCCGTGCATATAATAATGAGAAGGGTTTTCTTTTGTTTTTTTGTTTTACTGTTTTTTTTTGTTTTTTGAAATTTCCCAACTCTTACAGACTAATGATGGTTTGAGAATAGTTTGCATCTTAAAACTTCTGGCTGGTCTCTTGTTTTAAGATCCAGAGTGATCCAGAGACAAAAGTAAGGGTGTGATACTCCTCTGCTCAGAATGCTCAAATTCCTTTGATCAGATTTAGGATGAAGGCCAAAGGCTTCATATTGGCCTGCAGAGCCCTAAATTATTCATCTCCTGTTTCCTTTCCAACCAAAGCACTATCTTCTCTACCCCCATCCCTCTCTGCAGTTTCCAACAAGGTAGGCACAGAACTGCTTCAGGGTCACTACTGCCTGGCCTTCTTTTCCCACAGATGGAATATGGTTCGCTGATTACTTCCCTGAGGTCTTTAAGCAGATGTCATTGCAAAGAAGACTTCCTCTAACCATTCTGTTTAGCTGTTAAGATTAAAGCTGCCCCTTCTACTGTCCAGTCATTCTTTCATGGCTTCCCTGCTTTTTTATTTTAAGATTATATATATATATATATATATATATATATATATATTTAAAGATTTTATTTATTTATTTGACAGAGATCACGAGTAGGAGGCAGAGGCAGGCAGAGAGAGAGGAGGAAACAGGCTCCCTGCTGAGCAGAGAGCCCTATGCCGGCTTTGATCCTAGGACCCTGAGATCATGACCTGAGCCTAAGGCAGAGCCTTAATCCTCTGAGCCACCCAGGCGCCCTTTTCCCTGCTTTATATCCCTCCACAGACTCAACACCACTGGAGTACATATTTTATTGATTTGACTGAGTACGGATGCATCTCTCCATATGTTGTGTATGAGTCTATATTCTCCGGTTACAAATGAAGATTCAAGGAAACAAGATCTTTGTTTTGTTGTCTGAACCATACAGCCTCTATAATAATAGTTTCTGGCACATTTTAACTGCTTCATATATATGTGGTGAGTGAATATTGGATGAATAAACAAGCACATGATCCTAGAAAGAAGCTGACTTGAATTATTAGATGTCAAGTTTTACTTTAAACAAATCTAAGCCTTGTAATTCATATTTATAGAGTTTTAACAGAAAATGCTGGTTTTTTTCTCTGTAGTTTCTATTTCCTGTCCCCTTTCTTGAACTATCATTAAATATCTGTAATAGTCATATAATGAAAAGGAATCTGAAAATGGAGTAGCCTCATAAGTTTATAATGTTTATGATTTTCTTTACATCTTTTTATTTTTTATTTTTTTAATTAAAATCAGATTTTTAAAAAATATTTTTATTTATTTATTTGACAGAGAGAGAGATCACAAGGAGGCAGAGAGGCAGGCAGAGAGAGAGGGGGGTAAGCAGGCTCCCTGGTGAGCAGAGAGCCCGATGCGAGCCTCGATCCCAGGACCCTGAGATCATGACCTTGAGCCGAAGGCAGAGGCTTTAACCCACTGAGCCACCTAGGCGCCCACGTCTTTTTATTTTTTAAGGTTTATTTATTTTAGAAAGAGTGAGAGAGCATTGGTGAGAGGGGGAGGGGAGAGAGGCTCTCAGGCAGACTTCACACTTCATGCAGAGTGTGACACAGGGCTCAACCTCATGATTCTGAGCTCAGGACCTGAGCTGAAACCAAAGTCAGATGCTTAACCAACTGTGCCACCAAAGCACCCCTCTTTATATCTTTCTAAAATATTCCATGTAGGGGCACCTGAGTGGCCTAATCAGTTAAGTATCCAACTCTTGATTTCAGGTCCCAATCTCAGGGTTGTGATACTGAGCCTGAGTCAGGCTTCTTGCTGGGTGTGGAGCCTGCTTAATTATCTTACATGTTAGGGGAGACAAAATAAATAAATCAATGAGATGATGAGAATGATTCTGGAAGAAAGTAAAATGCAATAAAGGTTCAAGCATTGGCAGGTGGGGCGCTTTTGATAATATGAATGTAGGCATCATCTCTCAGAAGAAGATATTTTAAAAGAGAGAGAGAGAGTGAGCATCTCAGATATCTAAGGGAGAATATTTCAGGAATAGAAACTGACAACTGCATGTCTAGAAGGCTCCAGACAGATTCTGGATGTTGGGACTGGAGGGGCACAGCTTCTATCAGCACTTGTATGAATTTTTCCCACTCTCCCATCTGCCTGTGGCCTTAGGGCTTTTGACTCATAGAACAATCTAAATTATGAGGATGAACAGAAGGTAAAAGTTCTCTATTTTATAGTAAGGAGCTCGTTATATACAGTCCTGGGCTGGCAGGGATTAGACAAGTGCTACAGAGCAGCAGTTGGGAAATTCAGCATTTCTACATTATAACAGTTCCTCACAGTGGTCTTTCTCCTCTTTCCTAACATGGCATTAGGTTTCTGTCTGCATAATTGTTAGACATGTATGCTTAATGGCCTGTTTATGGTATAAGTATTCCAGGCCAATTCCAATCAAACCACCCCATCCACCCAGTCCTTTTCCTTCAATGCTTAGTCCATTTTTTCCTTCTTCGTTTCTGTATTCTGTTATTTCCCTTCTCTATTGTCTTGGCATTTGTATGTTCACATGCACACATACACTTACAGAAATACTATTAATTATATTTTATTCTGCATTTCAACTTGGGTTGAATGTTTCAAAAACAAGAATCATGTAGTTTTATCTGTGTACACTTGGTAATATGCAATACGTTTGCATATTACCTATAAGCATAATAAATATTTGTTACTTGAAATAATGCAAGGTTAAGCATAACAAAGGCATTGAAACAGGCGTGTACAAAGTAACTCTCAGAAACTGAGTTGTTTTGAGCTAAAGGTTAAAACACGTGAACAGCAATAATAATGATCTTTGTCGTACTTTGCTTTGCTTGTGTGCTATTGATAAAAAGGATCCGTTATCTCCTTTAGTCTCCATGCCAACCTTAGGGTGTTGGCACTTTTATCATCCCTATTTTACAGATAAGGACACTTTGGCATAGAAAGGCTAAACAACTTACTCAGCTTCACTCATTTAATAACAAGAGAAGTTAAATCCAATGACATCTGATTTCATAACCTGTATATATAAATCTGCTACAAATAGGGGGGGGACCTTTTGCTTAAGTAACAAAATCCCTATTTCAACTTACAGAGAATCAGAGTGGTTTCAGGTCGAGCTGGATTCAGTCGAAAAAATCCTGTGGAGCCACAGCAGTCTCTCTGTGTTGGTGCTGATTTCCTCTGTGCTTTACTCTCAGGCAGATTCTTTATATTGTATAGTTAGCTTCCAGCAGCTTTAGCTTACAGTCTAACCCCTAGCAGCAGCACTTAGAAAAGGGAAATGATCTTTTCCAAGGATTACCATACTTTTTCTAGAGGCCCTTTTAGCTCTGGACGGTGTGATTAGGGCCATTTGTCCCTGTCTGCACTATAGGTTCTGGTATAAAAGGCTCAGATGGGTCAGCTTTCAGTCACAAGCCCACTATGAGCTACACCTATTGTCAGTTACTCCCTCCCTTCACCAGGTAAACACCTGGATTGAAGGCTGGGGGAAAAGATCCTAAATAAAACATGTGCTCTAGCCAAAAGAAGGGTCATATGCATGGAGCAAAGAAGAGGTGTATGCCTGCTGGAGGTAAATAAGCATCCATCCTAGTCATGGAAATAATTAAGTGCCCACTATAGGAGTTGGAATGATAATATTCTAGGTGTTAGGAAACCATAAATCATGGATATAAGGATCTCTTCTCACAGAATTCTATAGTTTCATAAAGGAAAGGCAGTGGGTCTGTATTTCTTACTGTTGTATCCTGAAAACCTAGAATGGTGTCTGGCACAGAGCGGCTGCATAGTATATTTGCTGATTTGGAGTTAACGGACTTCAGCAATAGGCAGGGTAATGAAGGAGATTACCTGTAACTTTTCAATCTAATCTTTCACTTTCCTTATTCACTCTCAGAATTTCAAACTAACTTCTATATTATAACTGTATATATGCTGATAAATAATACACCTAAATCTCTAGCCTTAAGTGCTTCTCTGAAGCAGTGTATGAACCGTGTATGAAACTTCTTTTACAGGCGCCTGGGTGGCTCAGTAGGTTAAGCCTCTGCCTTTGGCTCAGGTCATGATCTCAGGGTCTTGGGATCGAGGGCCACATCAGGCTCTCTGCTCGACAGGGAGCCTTCTTCCCCCTCTCTCTCTGCTTGTCTCTCTGCCTACTTGTGATCTCTTTCTCAAATAAATAAAGTCTTAAAAAAAAACACTTCCTTTTAGACTAGTTATCCCACAAGCACCTTAAATTAAGTATATTTAAAAATAAACTCATTATCAATTATCCAGAGCCTGTGCCTTTTCTTCAGTATCCATTTAATTGCACTACCTTTTATCTCTGGGCTTAGTTACAAAAACGTGAGAAATAAAAACATTTCAGATCCTCCCTTTATACACTTGAACAGGGTGAACTTGTGAAAAAGTTCTGAACTCTGCTGCCTTATCAGATCTAATATCTGTGTCTTCCAACATTATGGGTTATAATAATGTAATTAGTACCTTGCTTAATGTCTGTTGCCTGATAAAATAATTATCTTTCAGCTTCATTGAGATATAATTGACAAATAAAATTGTAAAATATTTAAAGTGTACAGAATGATGGTTTGATATGTACATACATTGTGAAAGGATTTCCCCCATCTAGTTAGCATATCCTCCACTTGATATCATTACCCTTTTTACCTGTTGACGAGAACATTTTAGTTCTACTCTCAGTAAATTCCAGTTACACGATGCAGTGTTAGAAACTGCAGTAACCGTATCATACATAAGATCTTCACACCTTATTTATGTTATAGCTGAAAGTTTATACCCTTTTACTCACCTGTCTCCCTGTTTTCCTTACCCCCACCCCCAACCCTTGGCAACCCCTTTTCTTTATTTCAGTGAGACTTTTTATTTCTTTTCCTTTTAGAGTCTACATATAAGTGGGACCATCCAGTATTTGTCTCTTTCTGTCTGGCTTATTTCAATTAGCATAATGCTAATGGGGGGGGTTGTTTGCTTTTGTGAATCCTCTAGATTTATCCCTGTTGTCTCAAATGACAGGATTTCCTTCTTGTTTAGGGTTGGATTATCTATCTATCTCCCTCCCATACACCACATGTATATATGCTTCCTCTGTGCTTTAGGATCAGGCAGCCTCCTTTCTCAATCGTGACAGAATGATCGTCTGTAGTAATTGAACCTTATCAGTCAGCCTTCCCTGAGCTGTGGGTTGCCTCTCAAACTTTGTAATTGTTCCGACCACATTCTTTGTTCTTAGTGGTTCACCTTAGTTGTAGTTGAGGATACGCTAAGACCCTGAGTGTCCCAAAGGGGAAGATCACATTCATCTCCGTGCAGACTAATTAGAAGTCAGATCCCCAGGCAGCAGCTGAGAAGGTCCCTTCCATGGAGAACCTGGGAGATGGTCACTCTTGGTGCTGCTGCTTCTGCCCTGGCCCAGGGTAGGAAGCTGGGGGTGGCGGAGAGGCAGAGAAGGGAGTGTAGCTGTGCCCGTTCGGAGCCGCTTCTTTGTTTGCTACAGTCCTGTGGAACTTGGGAACAGAAGCCCCCACTGGCTTCCAGAGCAGCTGATGTGGAGACCCATCTTTTGGCATCAGCTGCAAAAGCTGTGGCACAGAGGTATTACAAGGTCCTTTCAGGGAGGTGCAGGTGTCTTGTAGTATGGTACAGAGAGATGGCTAGGGAGGGGTCCCACAGACCCTAGATTCGTGCTAAATTAGAAGCCCGACCCTTAAGCAGTAACACATAAAGTCTGCAGATGGAATTTGCACAATGGAATATTACTCAGCCATCGAAAAGAGTGACATATTGCCATTTGCAATGACGGGGATGGAGCCAGAGTGTATTACGTTAAGCGAAATAAATCAGAGAAAGACACATACCATATGATTTCACTTATGTGTGGAATTTGAGGAAAAAACAAATGAACATAGAGAAAGGGGAAACAAAAGAGGGAAGCAAACCATAAGAGACTTTTCTTTTTTAAGGATTTTATTTATCTATTTGTGTAAGAGGAATACATACATAGAGAGAGCATAAGCAGGGGGAACGGCAGGCAGAGAGAGAAGCAGACTCCCTGCTGCTGTTCAAGGACCCTGATGTGGGACTCCATCCCAGGACCCTGGGATTATGACTTGAGCTGAAGGCAGACACTCAACCCACTGAACCACTTAGGCGTCCCAAGCTCTAAGAGACTCTTAATTACAGAACAAAAACTGAGGGTTGCTGGAGGGGAGGTGGGCAAGGAATGGGTTAAATATGTGATGGATATTCAGGAGGGCACTTGTGTTGAGCATCAAGTGTTGTATGTAAGTGCTGAATGGATCACTAATTATACTTCTGAAACCAATCTTCCACTATATGTTAACTAGCTAGAATTTACATAAGAATGTGGGGAGAAAAGTATGCAGATAGTCCTCTTTCAGGGAAAGGCTGGGAGATGAGCATTGTTGTCTGTTCCTAGATGAGCCCTGAGGAGATAATCTGTAAAGAAGTCCTTAAATTTGCTATGGCCCTTTGGGTCTCATGAACGAAAACCCTGTTAACTTCAGAGTGAGGCAGTCTGGGAACCTGTCCCGTGGGGAGCAGCCTTAAAACCTGGGGCCAGAGTTGGAGTTTATAGTGCGAATGTCTCTCTGCCCCTTTTACCCTTTTTGATACATTTTCTTATTTGCCCACTGTGGAGGAGTCTTTCAGTGAGTTTCTGGATTTCTTTCAGAGGTATTGCCCAGTCTGTAGCCGTATACTTGATGTGTCCATAAGAGGAAGGGCGTTCTACAGCCTCCTATGTCACAATCTTGGTTCATCTCCCTCCAAGAAATCCTCAATATTATTTTCTTGGTGTTTCTTCGTCAACTGGAATTTCATACTCTCAAATCTTCCAATTTTTTTTCTTCCAATTTTCTTTTTTATTTAAGATAGACTTAATGGTCATCCATAATTAATTAATTAATTTAATGTATTCATTTGAGAGAGAGAGAGAGAGAGTGCACAAGCAGAGGGAGCAGCAGAGGAAGAGGGAGAAGCAGACTCTTTGCTGAGCAGGGAGCCTGATGCGGGGTCCCCTCTCAGGACTCAAGATCATGACCTGAGCTGAAGGCAGACAGTTAACTGACTGAGCCATTCAGGCAGCCCTTAATGGTCATCCATTTAAATGATGTTTTAACAGCTATCTGAGTTCTTTTCTCTTTACCTGTTTCCCAGATCTTAGCACTCATCACAGTGCATACCCTCTTAGGGTCCATCCCCCAGCCACCCCATCCCTCCCACTCCAGCAACCCTAAGCTTGTTTCCTGAGATTAAGAGTCACTTCTTATGGTTTGTTTCCCTCTCTGGTTTCATCTTGTTTCATTTTTCCCCTCCCTTCCCCTATGATCCTCCGTCTTATTTCTCACGTTCCTCATGTAACAGTGAGATCATGTGATAATTGTTTTTCTCTGATGGGCTTATTTTGCTAAGCATAGTACCCTCTAGTTCCATCCACATCATTGCAAATGGCAAGATTTGGGGGTTTTTTGATGGCTGCATAATATTCCAGTGTATGTGTGTTTGTGTGTGTGTATACACACACCACATCTTCTTTATCCATTCATCTGTCAGTGGACATTTAGGCTCTTTCCATACTTTGGCTATTGTGGACATTGCTGCTATAACCTTTGGGGTGCACGTGCCCCTTCGGATCACTCCATTTGTGTCTTTGGGGTATACCCAGTAGTGCAATGGCTGGGTCTTAGGGTAGCTCTGTGTTCAACTTTCTGAGGAATCTCCATACTGTTTTTCAGAGTGACTGCACCAGCTTGCATTCCCACCAACAGTGTAGGAGGATATGGAGAAAGAATCTTAAGCAAAGATTTGTTAATAAGCATTTTGTTCTGATTAAACAGTGGGGACCAAGTAGTTAGGCTGGTCATATTTGAAGCAACAAATGTAGATTTGGATTGTGTGTGTCTGGCCTTACCACAGATGAACAACGAGGGGCTTCTTTGAGTCTCATCTCAGTCATATGGGGAAGGCTGGTCTGAGCACTACCATAGTAACTAACAGGTTGATTTGCTTCCAAGTTGGTTGCCTTAGACTCTCTTTTCCAGGCAGCAGCCAGAATGATCTTTTAAGAAGTTTAATCACATCACCGCTGATTTTAAACCGATTTATAACTTCCCACTGCTCTAAGAATAAAATTAAACCTCTTACTATGGCCTAAGAAGCTTTACATAATCTTTGCCTATGTAACTGTGGGGCCTGCTCTCTTGTTGTTTTTGTTCACTGGACTTCATCCAGTTTGACCTCCTAACAATTCTTCCAAACACCAGACTGCTTGTGGGTGTATAGCCTTTAGTCTTGCTCTTCTCTCTGTCCAATACATATTTCTCCAGATTTCTCATCTTTTTGTGTTTTTTTTTCTCTTTTACACAGTCATAACATCAGTGATCATTCTGACATTCACAGAATCCCCTTAACCTTTTTATTTTTATTTTTTATAGATTATATCACTGTCTCTTCTTCTCTATATAATGGAACACACCGGGTATCTATGTTAAAATGGTAACTAAATGCGATAATAACAAAAAAAGCATTTAGGATCTTTCTTAGCACATGATGGTATTCATCATCATTGCCATCTTCAACATCACACCTGTTGGGGGCCCAGGGCAGCCCGGTGGCGTCAACAGTTGTAGTGTAGCCTCCGAGGCTCCCTGTGCTTCCCTGTCATGGGGGAAGCCCAGGTACATGTCCAGCGCTGAGCCCGTTGGGAGGCGTAGGGCAGTAGCCTGAGGCAGAACTCCTGGTACCTGCTGGTGCCTGCCTGGGTCCCCTGATGTCTAGCCCCGCCTTTTCGGGCTCTCACTGAAGCATAACTGAGTCCATGATGTTATTCCAAGACAACACATAGGTATTGTAACAATCATCTGATCATGATGTATGGGAATAAGTGATTCATGTGCACAGGGTTATAGCTAGCCCTTACCCCCTCAGAGATATAATTGCAATTGTTTTCTCTTTGATTACAATGGAGTTTGAGCACTGTTGAGGGAACTGGGGTAATCATTAATTCTATGCTTATGTAAGTGATTCCTATATAAGATGTAAAATCCTGAATAAAGTTGGCTTGTTGGATATCATCCACTTGTCCCTCCTGTTCCCATACTTTTCTCTATCTCTGTCTTTTCTACGTCTCCTTACTCTCAGGTTTCGTCTACTGCCGCGCCGGCCATGACAACACCTACAAAATTGTTTTACTAATTTTTATGTATATATGTATTGTTGAATACTGTCTGTCTTAGAATGAAGTGCTGTGATGGGGAAAGACTTTGCTTGTCTACCTGTTATCACAGGGAGTACACTGTATATATATACACAAACACACACAGTGGAATTTTATGCACAGGTGTGCAGTGAGGAGTCAGTAAATACTGGCTGGATGAGTTGTCTAAGAATTGTCATCTACTCAGCATCTCTTAATGCTTCTGGTTTCCAAGAGGGGCAGGTATTCTCATGTCACTCAGGGGGTGGTATTTGTATTAAGAGAACACAAGAAAGTCAAGGAGAGAGCAAACCAACACTGCATCAAAAGGGCAAGATATCAAAGAGTGCTGGAAAATCATTTATCACCATTTAGAACATAAAGGTAGCTCTAGTGACCCATAAGCAACTCTAATGACCCAAACGGAGATATAGTAAGCCGGTAATTTTGTTGCTGCCTTTAAATCAGACATCTATCGCTTTTTGGTCTAGTAACCTGCCACACTCATGACTGTTTCCTCCGTTGTCTGTTGTGATTTCTACTTTCACCATTTTCTTAACCGTGTCTCTCCTCTCACTGTGCTATCTGTTTAACCCTGTGTTTAAACCGTTACAGATTTGATTGCATAATGATCATCTGTGGCAGATGATGACATATTTGGTTGTCTGCTTTGTAGCCATCACTCACATTTCTTGCATACAGAATCTCTGTTTTGTGTAGGGACCAGTGGTCAGTTCTGGTGATGATTCATGATTGCTTTAGTTCAGTCATGCTTGTCTGACTCCCAGTGAAATAGAATGTGAGGGAGAAATTAAGGGTTGCCTATTCGAGAGTACCTGAAAAAGGTTTTGTTTTCTCATAAAAATTGAGAATTTCTTGAGAAAATACTTCAGCTCCTATCCGCTTCCGTTTCATACCCCATGCTGTCTTGGGACCACATAATGCCTGAAATTGTGATAGCCATCTTAGAGCTGTGAAGTTTGACGCCTAAGAACTAAAGATAGTATGCTGAGGAAGGTGTCACATAACGATATAGTTATGCCTTCAGTGCTGTTCTTGAGTGACTGTGCTGCTCAAGTAGCTACTTAAGTGAATGATGTATTTCCTTGTGGTTCAAGCCACTTATGGCCAATTTTTGTTACTTCCGGCGGGACAAATCCTCATCCACTACCCAGTGGATGATAATATTAAAGTGGAGATTTTTTTGCAGAGGACACTAAAGCGTCATGGAATGCCTCTAATTTCTAGGAGAGACACTTGGTCTAGCATGTTGTGTCTATGGCACTGGAGTCACAAGATTCAAAACATGGCCAATAATGGATAGAGGACTAACTGTAACCTTTATTCTCAGAAGATGGGGTGGGAAGAACAAGGTCTGAGAGCTACGCCATATATTCATTCCCAAGGCATTTTGCCATTTTATTTTTAAAAAGTGGAAGAATCACTTTTTATATAAGACCCACAGTTGATCACAAAACACTGTGGATGTGTTACATACCTCTGACTAAATCTTTGTCCTGTGTTTCCTTGCCTCATGTTCCCTTACTCAACTTTTATATGAGCTTCCAGTGGGAGAAGATGACTCAGAAACTTTTGTTGCATGAAGAAAAGTAGATGTTAAAAGGTGGTAGGTAATTAAAGAGACACAGATTATTGGATGCAAAATAAAACTGCTCTCACCTCAAAGCCTAGAGTGCAAATATTAGAACTTAACACAGAGTAATTAATGGACAGTGGTATATGCATTTGTAATTGTGTATCTTTTTAAACAACAATCAATATAAGGCTAGTCATGAGAAAGAAAAGAAAAGGCTAGTCATCTACTCTATAACTAAATAGGCAAGTAGTTTGTTGAAGAACTTATGAGTAACTGTATGTGAAAAAGGCCAATAACTAGTCTATTCTATTTTTGAATATTTTTAAATTGACTTACTCTTTGGGTTCCCTAATGTACTCAGAGTTAATTAAATGTTACCTCTCTTCTTCATAAGTAATAACAAAGAAGCCATTTAAAGCAAATCTGATTATTCTCTTTGATATTCCTTCATAATGTATTTTGCATGTGTGTCTGAATCAAGTGTTTATAGTACTTTTTTGAAAAGAAGGAAACATTCTCCAGCTGAACTGAATTATTAGCATTTCCAACAATTGTATTTTTAAAGCATGTCAGAAAGTGACATAAAAGTACTAGTTACAGTCAGTCATGAAGCCATGTTATAAAGTGGCCTATCACATTTCAAGCCTTGCATTTTGTCATTCTTAGAAGTAGTCTTCTTTCCCCTAAAGAGAAGGTGGGGAGAATCTATCACTAAACATGACATGAATCTCAGATGCTGCCGACAGACACAACCTGTCACCTCGTCCCTGTAGTGCTGGAGGCTGCTGAGGGTTTGTTGAAAGATCCCAATGACAGTGGGAAATTTTATATACCCAGGTTTTTTTTTTTTATTTTGTATATTTTAAATAAATAACTCAAAGTGACATATTATAAAGCAGCATTTCTCAATCTATGATAAATACATTGGAAGTATCATATATGAATATGTACTACATATAATTTGTTAACATATATCTGTAAAGCTTTTGGAAATGGCTAATTCCAAGTCATTTCTGATTAAGAATACTTTTTAAATTCATCCAGATAAAGTAAATTCATTTTTCTCTAATCAATATCTTTCTTCTTTTTGCCTCCACATCATCATACCTGTAACAGTTTAACAAATTATTATGCCATTATGTTTCACACCATCACACATACTTTACCCACTGGATCTTAAACCTATTAATTAGTTGACCTCAGCATAATTATAACATGATACTTAAGAAATCTGTTGACTGAATTGATCTTACTTACTAAAGTTGTATTAGAAATAAATTATTCATGGGGCACCTGAGTGTTTCAGTTGGTTAAGCATCTGTCTTTGAGTCAGGTCATGATCACAGGGTCCTGGGATGGAGCCCCATGTCGGGATTCTGCTTCTCTCTCTTCCGTAGGCCCCTCTCCCTGTTCATGCTCTCTATCTAAAATAAATAAATACAATCTTTAAAAAAATGAATTATTCTTAAAATATTTTTGTGTTTTGGGGAATTGCCTTATACATATAGACAAGTGCACACACAGGTGTTCAACTTGATGTATTATTACAAACTAAACACACCCATAATATACATAAAGTACAAAAATCTTAAATATACAGCTCAGTTTTTACATATGGTTATACATGTGCAATAACCACTGAGATTGAAATATAGAACATTTCCCACAACACACAAGGCCCCTCCTGTTGATTCAGAGTCAATACACCTCCAGTTATTTTGACTTCTATACTCACAGATTAAGTATTTTTGCTCTGTTCTTTTTGTTCCCTCATTCTTTTTTTCTCACACTGTTCTGTTTATATATTTCTATATTGAGTTGCTTATGTTTATGAATTCTGTATTCTGCTATTAAAGTCATTAACACCTTTTTATATTTTATATTTTTAAAGTGCCCATTTGTTTTTTTAGAACTTATTTTACTTCACTGTTGAAATCGTCAATTTTAATCAGTATTTTTCCTTCTTTTCCTATACATTTTTTCAACGTATTAATCATACACACACACAAAATCTAGTCTGCTCTCTCTCCAGAGAATAGATTAGCTATGTATTTGCTTTCTTTTAACTTCTCCTTTAATTTTTGGTCACATTTTACTAACATTTCACATACATCATAGTTTTTTCTTATTATATGTCTAGGCAAAAACTATAGAAGCTGCAAATGACATCATCCACCAAGTCGGGCTTTCCTTTGAGGCTCAGAGTCAGCTCACCCCAACCAGAGCTACACTGCTGGTTTAGTAAGACCCAGTCCTCCTTGTTCTTCAAGATGATTCTCCTGGTATTTCTAAGACCCTTAATAGGTCTCTGACACATCATATCTTTGAGACTACAAGAGTTTCAGTTCTTCCCTTAAAGATTTTGTGCTTAGCTTTTTATCTTTCTGTCCTACATGGCTTCAAAAGTCATAAAGGTTGGGGCGCCTAGGTGGCTCAGTTGGGTGTGGAGTCCCAGGATTGAGCTCCGCATTGGGCTCCCTGCTCGGTGGGAAGCCTGCTTCTCCCTCTCTCACTCCCCCTGCTTGTGTTCCCTCTCTAGCTGTGTTTCTGTCAAATAAATAAATAAAATCTTAAAAGTCATAAAGGAAAATGTTATTTATTATTTATTTATTCATTCATTCAGTCAGTCAGTCAGTCATTCAGTCATTCATTTATTTTGTGGTAGGCTTGTTATTTCTAGTGGAACTTTGTCCCCTAAGTGTTACTAGACTCTGCAGGATTTCATTCTACCTTGCCAGTTCATCCCACTAGTCTCCTAGCTTCTCCCAGGAGTTATAATTAAGCCCAGGTATGAAAGTAAGGCTCTGATGGTTGCAGTCCATCAGACCAGACCTAACCAACTGCCAAAACATTATTACTCTCTTTCAACAATAAAGTCTCTCCTGCCCGGGCCAAGCTACATTTTCAACCTATGCTCAGAAATGGCAAATGACTCCAATTTTTTTTTTTTTTTAAGATTTTATTTATTTTTTTGACAGAGAGAGAAAGTGAGAAAGGGAACACAAGCAGGGGGAGTGAGAGAGGGAGAAGCAGGCTTCCCTGCCAAGCAGGTAGCCTGATAATGGGGCTTGATCCCAGGACTCCAGGATCATGACCTGAGCTGAAGGCAGACGCTTAACAACTGCACCACCCAGGTGCCCCTGTAACCCCAAATTTTAAGTTTAGCTGGTCCTCATTGATTCCATAGGCCTCAGTGTTTTTAAAATAAACTTTTAAAGCTTATTTGTCATTTGTAGCAGATGCATTAAAATTATTGGCCAACATCTGCACTATCCTTTGCCATAATGATACCTTCCATGTAAAGATGTGTAGTATACTAGATCTCTTTTTCCCGTCCAACTCCTTCACTTAAGCCCTTACCTGCTCAGAGTACTGTTTAAGAAATCTAATTTTAGAAAGATTACAAAAGCTGTGACATTTTTTTAAAAAGATTTATTTATTTATTTATTTATTTATTTATTTATTTATTTATTTATTTGAGAGAGAGAGCGAGAGAGCAAGAGTGAGCCTGAGCTGGAGGGGCAGAGGAAGAGGGAAAAAGAATCTCAAGCAGACTCTGCACTGAGCTTGGGGCTGATTTGGGGTTTTGATCTCATGACACTGAGATCATGATCTGAGCTGAAACCAGTAGTTGGATGTTTAACCAGCTGTGCACCCAGGGATCCCAAAAGTGTGGCCTTTAAATGCACTTGTGCATGTATATGTGTATGCATGTATATAAAATTATTGGAAAAGGATTAAAGATCCAACAGATCAGCAAATATCACCAGTTGAAGATGTTCTAAAAACATGTCAAATTCAGTGTATCAAAACTAAAGTCTCCTCCATCCCTACCATAAATGTTGCTTTTCTTCCATCTGTATTACACAGTGCCCATTGTGACTGCATAAAGCTAGAAAGTTGGGAGATCTCTTTTACCATTCTCTATATGAAATGTAGAAGTGAATCCTGGGATTCTCTTTGCTAAAACTTTCTCTCTTTCCTGCATTAGGGCTTAGTTCAAGTTTGTTTTTTCAATTACCTTCATTACAGCAACCTCCCCATGAATTTTCCTATCCTAGTTTGATGCCCTTCTAATCATTCTTTCCCATAATTGTCAGTTACATTTCTATGAGAGAAAAGAATTATGTAAGTTTTTGATTTAAACCTTCTGAATAAATTTGTTAGTAAGTACAAGTACACTGGCTTAGCACATACGCATTTCATAATCAGATTTCTGCCTACTCTCCATTGTCTTACTCTTGTCTTGTGCACCTTTCACTCCAGAATATAATGTCCCATGCAGTATCCCAAATGCAGAATGGCACTACCATCTCTACAGTTTTTTATGATGCTCTTCTCTCTACTTGGAATACATTTGAAATTTTCTTTTATTTTTATTTTTTTGGAATACATTTGAAATTTTCTTATCTGAATAACATCTATGGTTCCTTCAGAAGCACCCCCACATATTTGTCTTGATGTCTTATGAGTGATAATAGCATCTCCTTTGAACTTCCAACATACCCCCATGCATACCTATGCCGTGGGTCTTATCATAGTCATTTTAAATCTTTGCAGTAAGTGTTTCTCTTGCTGGAGTGTAAATACCTTGAGAACAAGACCTTTTTTATTTGGCTTCGTATTCTCAAAACCTATCACTGTATCTGTTACAGAGTAAAAAGTTTGCTGAGAAGAGTGAGATTATATTGATGAATAATCTGCAGATTGGCTTATTGTACCTTTATTCTTCCCCCATGTTATAGTTTTAAGGCAGTAGGATAGGTTTATTACTTACAAGAGGACAGTTTATTAGGGAACACTATTCTTTTTGTTTATCATTGAGTTACTCATTTTGCTTTTAATTATTTTCCTTTCCTCAAGACAGTTTTAGATGTTTTGTTATACTTTTTTCCTCAAAAAAATCTTAAAGATCAATATTCATTAGGTAAAACAATTAATAGAGAAACCCTTTGCTTAAGAACCAGATGGGTTGGTTTTGTTTTTTTTTTTAAGATTTTGTTTATTTATTTGACAGAGAGAGAGATCACAAGTAGGCAGAGAGAGAGGAGGAAGCAGGCTCCTTGCCGAGCAGAGAGCCCAATGTGGGCCTTCATCCCAGGACCCTGAGATCGTGACCTGAGCTGAAGGCAGAGGCTTGAACCCAGTGAGCCACCCAGGGGCCAAGAACCAGATGTTTTTTATTATTTAATTTTCTATCAGTGCTATTTATTGATAAATACTGGTCAATTTTAGGATAGAAATTTAGCAAGATTAACATTCCTGCACCATTTTCTGTTGGATTAGTACATGCTTTCCAGGTGATTATCTGGAATTGGAATTAATAGGTTTTATTTTAGCCATAAAATTTAAACAGTCAATATGAAATCTTCATAATTTAAAAAAATGTTAGCTTTTCTCATGACTATGATTTTAATCCTTTATAAAAGTTAAAGTGAGTTATACTTAACTATTTTTGCAAAAGATAAAATTTATCTTATTTTTCCTTGTCTTTTCTGAATTAAATATTAGAAGCTGGTAACACCCTAAACTGACGCCATCTGCTGTGATGACACAATTTCAACATTGTGACAACAATGTCATATCAAATATAAAGACTGATAGATTTAGGGGAAATTAAATAGTGTAAAAAGAAATGTTGAAACAATTAGTAAATGTGTTAGCGAATATTTTTAAAATGTGAAAGGTAAATGGATCTTGGCTTTAAGATACAGTTTCAATTTCTTGATTTTTCTCTTTAGTGAAAACACAGATGTGTTCACTGGGTATTATTGCAGTTGTATTTTAATCAAAATAAAACATTTTTCTATGGCAGTGGATATGTTCTCTGTATGTAGCCTTCTATGTGATTATGATTTAAGGCCCTACATCTTTTTTAAAAATATTTTATTTATTTATTTGACAGAGAGAAACACAGCTAGAGAGGGAACACAAGCAGGGGGAGTGAGAGAGGGAGAAGCAGGCTTCCAGCTGAGCAGAGAGCCTGATGTGGGGCTTGATCCTGGGACTCTGGGATCATGACTTGAGCTGAAGGCAGTCGCTTAACCAGCTGAGCCACCCAGGCGCCCCACAGGCCCTACATCTTAGTGGTCCACACAAGGGAACAGCCCTGGGTTTTAGAAAAATCTTCTTGGCATAAACTTGGTTGCCCCGCCCCCCCAAAAAGGAAAAAAAATATTGTACTGGTTAGTAGAGATACTTACTACAAATATTATAATGTACAATAAAGAACTGTAGCATTTACTAAGAGATACTAAACAAGTATGGTCACTCATAGGTTTTTGGTTTCTTAAGTCAGAGGCACCCTTATACTCAGCACTTAACACGAGTAAGAGACTGAAAGTGTTTAATACTGAAATACACCTAAAATCATACAGTGCAAAAAACAAACAAATAAAACCTTTAAAATAGACACTGCTTAGTATACCAAAGATGATACATAGAGTCAAGTCTATAACTATCAATGATACAGAATATCTTAAAAATTTCGATGAATCTGCAAAATCAGTGTTAATTTTTAAATGTGTATAGCTCACTTTTTATGAGACAATTTTAATTCACTTTTAATACTTTAATAAATTTTATTATAAACTGGCATTCCAATAGTCTATATGTAGCACTTCATGTTTTACTGTAAAAAATGTAAACTGTTATATTTCTGGTGGAGTTTTACTGAACATATAGAATCACATAAACTGTTAAGTGCTGAATTTTAAGTATAACTCACTTTAACTTTTTTTTTTTTTTTTAAAGATTTTATTTATTTGACAGAGAGAAACACAGCTAGAGAGGGAACACAAGCAGGGGGAGTGAGAGAGGGAGAAGCAGGCTTCCCGCCGAGCAGGAAGCCCGATGTGGGGCTCGATCCCGGGTCTCCGGGATCATGACCTGAGCCGAAGGCAGTGGCTTAACCAACTGAGCCACCCAGGCG
>PITA01022678.1:0-29877 GCA_004023965.1 Spilogale gracilis | reverse complement strand
AACATGGACTGGACTGGAAGAGATTACGCTGAGTGAAATAAGCCAAGAAGAGAAAGTCAAGTATCACATGCTTTCACTTACTTGCGTTGCATGAGGGGTAACCTGGAGGACAGTGGGAGAAGGAAAGTAAATGGGAACTAGGGTAATCCAGGGAGAGAAAGGAAACAACAGACTTTGGACACAGAAACAAACTGAGGGACTTGGAGGGAGGGGGATGGAGGGATGGGAGAGCCTGGTGGTGGGTACTGGGGACACCTAAAGTGTGGAGCACTGGGTGTAGGGAATGGGGAATGAATCTTGGAACACTGGGAAAAAAAATTAAGTAACAATAAAAAAATAATAACCTTAAAAAAAAAGAGAGATTTCCCTCTAGAATCAGAAACAAAGCAGCAATGTCCACTCCCGCCACATTTATTTAGCATAGTGCTAGAGCAGTCACACAAAAAATAAATAATAAAAAAAATCTGAGATGGCAAAGAAGTAGTAAGACTTTCACTATTTTCAGAAGACAGGACACAGTATATAGAAAACCCAAAAAACTTCACAAAAATTTGTTAAAACCTATACACAAATTCAATAAAGCCACAGGATACAAAATTGATGTAAAGAAATCTGCTGCATTTCTATACACAATGAAGCTGCGGAAAGAGAAATCCAGGGATCAATCCCATTTATAAGAGCATGAGAAAACCATAAAATGTATAGAAACCAACCAACCAACCAACCAAAGAGATAAAAAATCTGGGCTCTGAAAATTATAGGACACTTATTCAAGTAAGTGAAGAGAACACAGAGGGATGGAAAAATATTCCATGCTTATGGAGCCAAAGAACAAATATAGTTAAAGTGTCTATAATATGCAGAGGGATCTACATATTTAATGCAACCCCTATTAAAATACCACCAGCAATTTTCACAGAGTTAGAACAAACAATACCAAAATTTGTATGAAACCACAAAAACCCTGAATAGCCAAAGTAATCTTGAAAAAGAAAACGAAGCCTGGAGGCATCATAATTCTGGTCTTCAAGTACTATTACAAAGCTATAGTCATCAAGACAGCATGGTATTGATGCAAAAACAGGCACATGGATCAGTGGAATAGAATGGAGACCCCAGAAATGGCCCCTCCACTCTATAGTCAACTACTCTTCAACAAAGGAAGAAAGAATATCCAATGGAGAAAAGCAGTCTCTTCAATAAATATAACTATATATGTATATATGTAATATAACTTATTATGTATTGGATGGAATATATAATAGAATATTATTCAGCCATAAAATAATGGTATCTTTCCATTTGCAATGACATAGATGGACTAGAGAGTTTTATGTTAAGTGAAATAAGTCAGGTAGAGAATGGCATATACTATATTATTTCAGTCATATGTGGAATTTCAGGAAAAAAAATGAACAAAAGTGAAAAAAGAGAGAGATACAAACCAAGAAAATGGCTGTCAACCATAGACCGCAAACTGGTATGTATGTATGTATGTATGTATGTATGTATGTATGTATGTATGTATTTATTTATTTATTTATTTATTTTTAAAGATTTTATTTATTTATTTGACAGAGAGAAACACAGTGAGAGAGGGAACACAAGCAGAGGGACTGAGAGAGGGAGAAGCAGGCCTCCTGCCGAGCAGGAAGCCCGATGTGGGACTGGATCCCAGGTCTCCAGGATCATGACCTGAGCCGAAAGCAGTTAGCTTAACCAACTGAGCCACCCAGGCGCCCCCACAAACTGGTATTTATAATGGAGTTTGAAGGGGGAAATTGGTCAAATTGGTGAGGGGGGTTAAGGAGTTCATTTGCTGTGACGAGCACTGGGCGATATATGAAAGTTCTGAATCACTGTACTGTACCCCCAAAACTTATATTACACTGTTTATTAACTAACTGTATTTTAAATAGAAACTTAAAAGAATAAAAATAAAACTAATTAGATTTTCTGAGAACCATCTCAATAGGCAGACTATAAAGGGTGGATAGCCCCGAAAATAGACCCATTGCCTTTAGGAAGGTTCAGAATAACCATAGGAAGAAGGGAGAGTAAGTGGGAAGGTGGTTGCATTTTTTTAGAAAACTGTTTTTCTGAAGATAACTCCAGAGCTCCAGAGCCCAGTTAGGTAAATCGGGAAAACATGTTTATTCTGGAAATGTTTCTAGGCCTGCCATCAGAAATACCTCTAAACCATGTCTTATAGCCTGTGCCTTCAACCTTGTACTTATTCCCTATTGTTTCTTTAGAGAATAAGACATCAAGTCATTGACCTTTGCAGTACGTGAATATATATATATCACATTTTTATCCATAAAGTATATACTTTTATTTCACATAAGGACATGGTTTCAACAATAATCACACAGAATGAACTCAAAATGTACCCATGCTTCCAAAAGGCAGTAACAAATGAGCATTCCTTGGCCATTGCATAGCTGACAACAGAAAAGCTGCTTTTGGATTTTATCATGCGCATAGCGGATTAAATCTTTGCAAGTGATAGAACAAGTTCTGATGACCATTACTGATGATGTCAAGCAGCTGTTGTGAAGATTATGAGCATTCAGTGAGGTAGCACACAGAGAGATCTTAGCAGAGTGTCAGAAAGTGAGAAAAAAATCCATGAATGTGAACTATTACTACTGGTGTTATTTTACTGACAACAAATAGAATGGGATATATCCAGAGGACAGCTGAAACTGATAGATAAACTCTGTCAAAACTCAAGATAGGGTGCCTGGGTGGCTCATCGGTTAAGCCTCTGCCTTCAGCTCAGGTCATGATCTCAGGGTCCTGGGATCGAGGCCCGCATGGGGCTATCTGCTCAGCAGGGAGCCTGCTTCCTCCTCTCTCTGCCTGCTTCCCTGCCTGCTTGTGATATCTATCTCTCTCTCTCTCTCTCCTCTCTCTCTCTCTGTCAAATAAATAAATAAATAAAATCTTAAAAAAATACATTCTAAAACTGAAGATAAATCTGTATGATACAGTTGTTAAGGACTAGAACTAAATCTTCTCCTTCAAGTAAAAGAATATGAATTCCTTAGACTATCCATATATGTTGTATTTTTGTTCACACCAGCAAAATAATTTTATGCCTGATAAAAATTGCAATTCCTGGTTAACTCACCAAGAGGATTTCAGGGTTATCAGTATACCTTGAGTTTATTTTATGGTCATTAGTTTTAACCTAGTACCCATCTGACTGTGCTTCTAACTTAAATTATTTACAAAGTCAACTATATGTACTCCAATCATGTTTATACTTGCACACACGTTCATTCTCTCTTTCTCTCTTTCACAGACACACACATACACACACACACAATCACTCCAACATGAATCTGGCATTGTAAATGCTTTTTTGTTGTTGATGTTAACAAACTATCTTTTAAGAAACTAATATTTTTCCCATTTATTCTATCTTTTGGATAGGTAGATGAAAAGACATAAGAATTTTCATTTTATTGGTTATTTGGAGATGGAACACATCCACCAAGTGTTATTAGAAATGTAAAGTCAATATCTTCTGACATCTGGAGAAGTGGACGTGGGTCACAATCCTGAACGTTTGTAACTGTATAATCTTAAAATACCACTTTCAATGTCCAATTGTTGATATAAGAATGCATAAAATCATCTCACATTACACTTTGAAGATTATGTGACATAAAATAAATGAAATCATTTTTTATCCACCCTAAATTCCAGTATAAATAAAATTTGCTGTTTCATTCTCAAAACAAAACCTCAATAACATAAATCTCAATAACACACACATCACAGTTTCCATACACAACTAATTTAGGGCAGAGCCCAAAACAGGGAGTCAGGATAAGACAAAGATCTATAGCCACCCAGGGAGAGCTTTGAATCTGTTCTCACTGAGCCCTTTGGGAAAAGGGCACATAGAAAGGACAGGTGATAATTCTTGCCACTACAGAAAATTGCACAGAAAGAATGCTCCCATTAGCTGTTTGAAATCCAAAACTGGGGAGGACTTTTTAAGCATAAAGACCCACTTAAAAATTTCTGGATTTTCCTCTATAGTTGGCAACAAAGATTGTCAATCCTGTTCTCTTTAATAGATTAACTCAAGAAAATGGACAAAAGCAAAGAAATACATAGGTTGTCATTGTGTTCATTGATTCAACTAGAACACTAAAGGTAAGAGAAATAAAAGGGAAAACGGTTTCCTTTATGATTTGACATTTGGCTTGTGTGTATTTAACATATGTCATAAACATTTTCATTTCAGTGATGTCAGAAGCCTATTCTTTTGACTAAAATAAAAAAAAATGTTTCACAAACAAATCCAAACTTTCAGATTGTTTAAAGTGTGTTTGTATTATGTTCAGTTGCCTATTAAAATGATTCCCTTCAAACCAGAGATAAGAAGCAATCATGTCTTCTTTTTCCTAGTAATGAATTAGCTTGGAAGTGGTAAAGGGCTTTCCTAGAAGTGATAAGACTTAGAATAACTAATGATAAAAAATAAAGCCCCTCAGAAGTATTTGTGAATTGTGGGCTTCTGTATGTGGATGATAATGTCGTGTAAAGGAAAGAAATGCTCCATCCATTATTGTCTGTCAACAATCCAGAATAGAAAGTTCATCTCCTTGTGTGCCACTAATAAATATTCTGTACAAATATATTTTTCTCTCCTTCTGGCAATAATCAGGTAAATTGGGTTTTGATTTCCCAGTGAAAGGGGAGAGACTAAATGCAAAAGAATTTGAGGAGTTGTCCCTTTAGGGAAGTATAGAAAAAAATGTAAGAGAGTTGATGGCTAACTAAGAAAAAAATAGGAACAATTAGCAGAAGATTAAAATTTTAAATGAGAGAAAGGAAGATAGAGGTGCTTTTTATAAACTAAAAATATGGCTTTATTTGGTATATAGAATTGAAGTCAATAAGTATGTGGATAAAGAAGAATCAATAGATGAGTGAAGACAGACAGGACAGAGATTCTGATTTTGCTCTGTGTGTGAATGGGTACAAAGAATGTTTCCACACTCTGCTTCTCTCAGGTCAACAGCGACTTCTTCAGAGATCTGTGTCTTCAACTCTTGAGTTTATTTTCTGTGAAGTGCAGTTTCTACTCATGGAGGACAGCCTGTTAGATCACAAGGTATGCATTTACCATATCCCTTGCTGGAAGAATATAATAAGGAATAGGATATCAGAGCAAGAGGAAATCAGGCCCTTTCATAATGAAAAGTAATTTATCAACATGACAATATTAGAAATGGGACAGATTTCAGAATGAATGTCCCCTCTCACATCATCATACAAAAAAGTCCCCAGAGACCCTAAAGGTTATTACATTATTCTCTGAGTAATAAACCTATTTACTACTTTGTTCTGGGCTGAGAGCTGTAGGAAGTGAAGGTCTGAGTCTACGTGTGTAACAATACAAGGCCTAAGACCTGGAAAAAGAAAAGTCACGGAGCAGGCCACTAACTCAGGTTTAAATCAAGTAGCATATTCTAATATAAAATGCAACCACCATGACCAAATCTTCTAAGGTGGCTGTGACAGTCATATCATATTTGAGCCTAATAGAAAGGATTTATTTGTGTGACAATTATAAATAGGATAGTTATCAAAAATATATCAAGACATGTAAAAAAGAGTAATAATGGCACATATTTTTACAAATCTTCATTTAAGACTTAAGGGCTTAATGTGGGTATCATTTAAATGGGTAGATATTTT
Source organism: Spilogale gracilis (assembly GCA_004023965.1). NCBI lineage: Eukaryota > Metazoa > Chordata > Mammalia > Carnivora > Mephitidae > Spilogale > Spilogale gracilis. The sequence goes on along the minus strand of PITA01022678.1, from coordinate 24,153 downwards.
AAAGTTTATGCACATACAAAATTTATAAATATATAAAATTGAAGAATGACAGTCATGTTCAATGTATTGTCTATGTGATAAATATCCACATACAAACTAAAACAAACTACTAATTTAAAAGTTAAAATTGGTTATGAATGGTTTTCCAAACATTCTTTCATAGTCCTTATTCATGAAAATGAATTTTATACTGAATCAGAGTATGTTCAATTGTTCCCAAAATGTTCTATAAGTAAAGTAACTATTATGAATAAGTTGAAAATAAGTCAAGAAATAATTTATAGTAAATTTCTACATGTAGTCAAGAAAATCAAGATAATAGTGGACCTGGTATTGTTCCTTCATTGTTAAATATCTCAATCATCTGGGACTAAGCATTTAACTTTTCTAAGCTGTAATTTATTCATCCCTAAAATAAGAGAGGAATAAAAATTACTGGGGATAGAGTAAAGTAGATTTTTATAAAGTACCTTCTAACTCTAAAATTCAAAGTTTTGACAAAAATACAATGAACTCAGAAAACTTTTGTTATAGGCAAACATCTGACACCAATGATTCTTCCCTGCCAGTATTCATGACCTTGCATGCTTTCCCCTTGAGCAAGAGTTGAATCTTATCACTTATTGCTTCTGATATTAGATTACAGAAAGACTAATTCCCATCTTGTTCTGAATTCCCAACTCTCTCTCTCTCTTCTTTCTCCCCTCTTTCTTGAAGTAATCTAGTTACTTGTTATGAGATACCCTATGGGGAATCAAGGAAATAAAGGAAGGTCCTAATAAACATCCAGCAAGAAATTGAAGTCTTCATCCCAACAACCCAGAAGGACTGAACTGAAGTCTGCTGACAAGACCTGAGTGAACTTGGAAATAGGTCCTCTCCCAGTGGAGAACTGATGAATCTGTAGCACTAGTCAGCACTTTGATCACAATCTTGTTCAAAATCTTTAGGCAGAGACACCCAGTCAAGCTTCATTCATATTGCTGATGGGAAGATCTGTGAGGTAATAAATGTTTCCTGCTCTATCTTGAGAGAATTACTACACAATGGTAGATAACTAACATAGTCTCCAAAGAAATATAACTTTTATTTTTAAAGGGCCAAAAATCAGATTCATTGAAGGGAAATGAGGAACTGCCATGCTGAGCAGGTATTTTTAATTCAATAAGTACTTCTAATATCACCATATATTCAAGTAAAGTGGTAAAGAAATACAAAAGTGCATCCCTACTGTGAACCAACTCACAGGCTTTATGCAAAGTAATTTAAATATGTCAAGATAGTATACCAAATCTATTTTATCTTTTCACCTTTTCACTGAGCTAAATACACTTCCCAGCCTCTCTTACAGTGATCTATTACTATGCTACTGGACTTGAATTTATTAGAAGGTCAATGAAACACTTTTAGAGTTGGCCCACTAACATTTCCACATCCTGCTTACTTCCTGCTTGATACATATGAAAATAATGATCTTAAAAGAACTACTATACAGTGGATAACTGAACATAATGAAATAAATAAAGAATAATAAAAAAAAAACTTTGTTCTTTTGGCAACAAAAACCAAATAATAATAATTAATAATAATAATAATAATAATAATAATAATAAAGTCAGTGTTAAGATGGTGAGATACAAGATGTCAGGAGCTTGGGAACCTGATATATTGCTCAAAAGAGAGACATCTTCCTACCAGCAGTGTATTTTTTACTTCATCAGACAAGAAATACAGTTCTTTAATTGCAGACATTGAGCCACTGAGGTTTTGAAGATTATCTATTAAAACATCTAGTATTGGGGCTCCTGGGTGGCTCAGTTGGTTAAGTGACTGCCTTTGGCTCAGGTCATAATCCCGGAGACCCAGGATCAAGCCCCACATGGGGCTTCCTGCTTGTCAGGAAGCCTGCTTCTCCCTCTCTCACTCCCCCTGCTTGTGTTCGCTCTCTGGCTGTGTTTCTCTCTGTCAAATAAATAAAATCTTTTAAGAAATTCTAGCATTATCCTAATAAAGCAGAGAACAACACAAGGCTTTATTTACTGAGAACTCTAGTATTAATATATTTAATAAGGATTTGAAGGTGTACTCTAATTGGAAAAACATGGCGACTTTTAGTCATTTCTCTTCAAAATTCAGCAATACTAACTTGGACAAACCACATTACTCTTCTGTGCTAGACAGTCTCTGTGACACTCCTTTCTAAATACTTCAAGAGTTAATGCCTCAGCTTTAGTTTTAGTTTTTGCTTTTTTTTCTTAAAGTCTATGTGAGGTTAGACTTTCATGAAGGATGTCCTCTAGCTTTTAAAATTGAAGAACACTTTCCATCTCCACTGTACAGTGTATAACCTATATTTTCCACTATTTTGTAGAAATATTATTTTTTCTTTTATTTTTTTACCATTAACATTTTTATTATGTTCAGTTAACTAATATTAGTTTTTGATGTAGTGTTCAATGATCCATCAATTGTGTATAACACCCAGTGCTCATCGCAATAGGTGCCCTCCTTAATACCCATCACCTAGCTACAACTTCTCCCATTCCCCTCCTACCTGAAACCCTCAGTTTGTTTCCCAGAGTCCAGAGTCTCTCATGGTTTGTCTCTTTCTGATTTCTTCCCATTCAGTTTTCCCTCCCTTCCCCTATGGTCCTTGACACTATTCCTTATGTTCCATAAATAACTGAAACTGTATGATAATTTTTTCTCTGCTTGGCTTATTTTACTTAGCATAATACCCTCTAGCTCCAGCCATGTTGATGCAAATGGTATGTATTAATACTTTCTGAGGGCTGAGTAATATTCCATTGTATATACAGACCACATCTTCTTTATCCATCTGTCTGTTGAAGGACATCTGGTATCCTTCCACAGTTTGGCTATAGTGGATATTGCTGTTATGAACACTGAGATGTATGTGTTCCTTCTTTTCACTACATCTGTAACTTTGGGGTATATACATAGTAGTGCAATTTCTGTGTGGTAAGATAGTTCTATTTTTAATACCCTGAGGAACCTCCATATTGTTTTCCAGAGTTGTGGCAGCTTGCATTTCCACCAACAGTGTAGGAGGTTTCCCCTTTCTTCACATCCTTGCCCATAATTGTTGTTTTCGATCTTGTTAATTTTTGTCATTCCAACTGCTGTAAGGTGGTATCTCATTTTTGTTTTGATTTGAAATTGACTGATGGCTAATGATGTTGAACATTTCTCATGTATCTGCTAAGCATTTGTGTGTCTTCTTTGGAGAAGTGTCTGTTCATGGCTTCTGTCCATTCTCAATTGATTATTTCTGTTTTGGATGTTCAATTTGAAAAGGTATTTTTTTAAGATTTTATTTATTTATTTATTTGACAGAGAGAAACAGCTAGAGAGGAAACGCAAACAAGGGGAATGAGAGAAGGAGAAGGAAGCTTCCCAGTGAGCAGGGAGCCCAATGGGAGGCTTGATCCTGGGACTCTTGGATCATGGTCTGAGCTGAAGACAGATGCTTAAGCCTGAGCCAGGCTTAAGACTGAGCCACCCAGTCTCCCAGTTTAAAAAGTTCTTCATAGATCTTGGATACCAGCCCTTTATCTGAAATGTCACTTGCAAATATCTTCTCCCATTTTGTGGGTTGCCTTTTAGTTTTGTTGACTATTTCCTTTGTTGTGCATAAGCTTTTTGTCCTGATGACGTCCCAAAAGTTCATTTTTTGCTTCTGTTTCCCTTGCATTTTGAGACTTCTCTTGCAAGGAGTGATGTCAAAGAGGTTACTGTCTATATTCTCTGCCAGGATTTTGATGGATTCCTATCTCACATTGAGGTTTTTCAACCATTTTGATTTTATTTTGTGTATGGTGTAAGAGAATGGTCTATTTTCATTATTCCACATCAGATTGCCCAGTTTTCCCAGCATGATTTATTGAAGAGACATTTTCTCCCCATTGCATATTCTTTCCTGATTTGTTGTAGATTATTATATTCTTCCATTATAACACCTTTCTTATTTTTTCATATGTACCTGTCACTGCCCATGCTCATCAATAAGGTTAAAAGTCTTTAGCATCAGAAATTATATTTTATTTATCTTTGTCTTGCTAAGACTTAGCACAGTATGTGGAACATAGTGGAATGGAAAAATATATGACTGAATGAGGATGAAAACATATATCATAACCTTAACCAAGGTTCAAGTAGAACAGTGAGATAGCATAAGAAGGGAGAGGGCAATAAGGTCTCTTACTGATGGCATAGAAAGAAGGGGAGGTGATACTATTATCTCTGAGTTACCACTAATTACACAATCTAGACAATACCTGTCGCACATGGTAGCAATTTGTTCTGTAAGTAAAGAGTATAGGTGGGGAGGTTAGATATCCTACTTAGGCATGAAATTGGCTAAAAAGTTGTCATTTGCAGAAATAGTACAGCCTGCTGCTCCTGGTAATAAGTGTAATAAGTGAAAGAGCTTAGGGAACAGAACCCAACAAATTTTTGATTTCTCCAAATCTGGCTTGTTCCCAGGGCTGATTACTCCTAACAAGACAGAAACATGGATAAAAGAAATGACTCTTCAAATACGGATTTTATCCTCTTGGGCCTCTTCCCTGGTATAAAGCATATCAACATCCTTGTCTCTGCCATACTTCTGATCTATACTGTGGCTTTAACCACAAATTTTATCCTTATACTCCTGATTTGGGTGGATTCTCACCTCCACACACCCATGTACATTCTGCTCAGCCAACTGGCTCTCATGGATTTGACACTAATCTCTAGCACTGTACCTAAGATGGCAACTGACTTCTTCTCAGGGAAGAGAAATATATCACAGGTGGCTTGTGGAGCTCAGATCTTTTTCTTCCTGACTCTAGGAATTGCTGAATGTATCCTTATCACCCTCATGGCCTTTGACCGTTATGTGGCCATTTGCAACCCTCTGAGATACACCCTGATAATGAGTCGGAAAGTATGTCTGCAGATGGCTACAATTTCCTGGGCTGGAGGTGCTCTTATATCACTCATGCACACAGCATATGCTATGCATTTCCCTATCTGTGGTTCTAGAGAGATTTCTCATTTCCTTTGTGAGGTCATGGCCATCCTAAAATTGGCCTGTGAAGACATTTCTGCTTATGAGAAGGCTGTAGTGATGACAAGCATTTTGGTGCTCCTCATTCCTTTGTCTTTTATCCTGTCCTCTTATGCTCTCATCTTCCTCGCTGTCCTCCGAATGAACTCCCTTGAGGGTAGGAATAAAGCCCTCACCACCTGTTCCTCCCACCTGACTGTGGTGAGCCTTTACTTTGGTCCAGCCATGCTGGTCTACATGAGGCCTACATCTTACCATAGTCCCAAGCTGGACCAGGTTCTCTTTATGCTTGGTGCCATCCTCACCCCCATGATGAACCCCCTTATATATAGTCTGAGGAACAAGGAGGTGGTGGGAGCTCTGAAAAATGTATTGGGACGCTGCCTACCCTCAAATTAGACCACAAATATAAGATGAATGTCAATCACTCTCTATCTCTATTTTAGTTGAAATCCACCTACTTAGATGTTCAGGTCTAAGTTCTGGTCTTTCCATGCTTAAAATTGCAATGGAACCACTATCTTTATGGATTCAATCCATATATACAAAAATCTGGTGAAACATGCTTATCTTCTTCATGTTTCATTGAGAATGTTAGACCCACACTCTTATACTGTGAACCTTTAAGAGTTAGGCACTCCAGGGTTGCTTATGATTGATGATGATGGTAGTGATGATGGTGGTAGTAAATGTGATGATGGTATAGTTGGAGTGTTGGTACTTAAGATGGTGGAGGTAGTGATGATAATGATGATGAAGTTTCACCTCCCCAAAAAGAAAACTTAATTAATTATAATTGTTTAATTACAAAAGGAAAGTATATCCATTTCAGTCCTTGAAAGAGGACGGTCATCACAAAAAGTCAAGAATGTTCCATCGTCTAAAGATCTATAAGTGAAGATAAGAACAAAATTGAGTTCTTGGTTTCTAATATTTTAAAGGAAGAGGCTACATTATAGACCTAAAGAAAAAGCCAAATACTCTATTTTACATATTTTTTTTCCTAAATTAAAATTAATTAAAATTTCAAATATTTTGTGAAATTTCCCCAATTATCAAAAACGTTGTGTAGTTTCAACTATTATTAAGAATGCAGGGGCACCTGGGTGGCTCAGTTGGTTAAGTGACTGCCTTTGGCTCAGGACATGATCCCGGAGACCCGGGTTCGAGCCCCACGTCGGGCTCCCTGCTCCACAGGAAGCCTGCTTCTCCCTCTCTCACTCCCCCTGCTTGTGTTCCCTCTCTTGCTGTGTTTCTTGCTGTCAAATAAATAAAATATTTTTTAAAAAAAGAATGCATAATTATATTAGATGATAGAAATAGTTATTTTCACACTTATATTCCTGGAATGAATTTGATATATTTTTTAACATTCTAATGATTTCTGCTATGTAGTGTCAAAGGAATAAATATTCACATTTAATCATAATGGGAAATAGAGTGAACATAGCTGAATCTAAATATGGAAGTATCCTTGTCTTAACATCTGACTGTATAAACACAAATAGACTGCAATTGAACCTAAAGGATTTAATAATTTATTAATGCATTCATTATATTTTAATTGTCCTGGTTTGATGACTGAAGTAGCACAATGTAAAATTAATTAGGCGCAGTTATTTAATATTCATAAAGCAAAGTGAAGGTAAGAAATATACCTGGAAAAAACTAAAAATTAGAAGATGTATCCATAAGTCATTCCTAAATCTCTAGGGGAAAAACAAAGATTATTTATTTTTAAACCTGAAAAATGTTGAGGATTATATGAAAGAAATATTTTGATATACAAAACAGATAAGTAGCAACACAACATTTTATTGAATAGGATATTCATATAAGTGATTAATATAAATTACTTGTGCAAGAAAGAAATGTATGTACCAATTGGAGCATAGACCAAGGTGGGTTGAGAGAGAAGTATAAACCAGGGATCCAGAAATATTTATTTTTAAGAATTTTTGGGGGCGCCTGGGTGGCTCAGTTGGTTAAGCGACTGCCTTTGGCTCAGGTCATGATCCTGGAGACCTGGGAGCGAGTCCTACATCGGGCTCCCTGCTGGGCGGGAAGCCTGCTTCTCCCTCTCTCATTCCCCCTGCTTGTGTTCCCCCTCTGGCTGTGTTTCTCTCTGTCACAATAAATAAAATCTTAAAAAAAAATTTAAGGAATCTCTACATACAATGTGGGGTTAAAATTTAAAGCCCTGAGATCAGGGGTCACATGTTCTACATACTGAGCCATACAGGCACTCCTAAATTAGAAATATTTTAATAGTGATTAAGCAAATACAAGGATGTGTTCTTTAGCCCGTAAGCATTTAATCCGGTACTAGCTGTCATGTTTGAACATTACTTTTTTTTTCAGCATGTCTATTTCTAACAATAAAGCAAAATTCTGTAAAATTCAGTTTGATTTCCAATACACACATTCTGTTACACTAATTAAAACAGTAATGGTGGTGGTATAAATAAATGTCCTACCTATAAGGTTAAAAATCTACACAAAGAACAATTTTGCTTCAGTTTGTTTCAGTGAAGTTGGACCACATTTTGGGAAAAACAAAAAACAAAAAACAAAAAAACTTATGTTTTATAGGAAAACACCTATTCTGTCACATGAACTATCTAAAGTACTTTTTCTCATCCCAGCAACAATTATGGCAGAACTACCTTCCACAACTGAGATGAAACAGTAGAAGTCCACTTGATGTGACTTAAAGGAAGTAAGATCCATAGTTTTTATTTGCTTTAAGTGTCTGGTGGCTTCACATAAAGTTGTATAAGTACCCTTTTCTTCCATGCAGGAATAAAATGAGGCTTTAATTCATTAATTTTTTTTTAAGATAATAAATGACAAAGGGTGGAAAGAGAAAGATCTTCAGGCAAAATTCTCATTCATTTGCTGTCTTGCAGATGTCACACTACTTGTCAACAGAATTCTGGTAAATGCAAAGAATAATCAACTGAACTCCACAGTTAGGAAAAAGACAAGGCAACCCAGCACCCATAAATAGTTCATTGCCTTGTCAAAATCTCTGCTTACGGAGAACTAAGCCACGTGGCAGAAACCACTTCTTCCTCTATAATTGGAAATATTTCTCTAGAAATGTCTAGAAAGAAAAGATAGTTATTTAGTATAACCACATTTCCTAAAGTTCTGAAAAGAAATTAAATAAGACAGACACTTCAAAAGACAAACTATAGGGGCACCTGAGTTGCTCAGTCATTAAGTGTCTGCCTTTGGCTCAGGTCATGATCCCAGAGTCCTGGGATCCAGCCATGCATCAGGCTCCCTGCTCTGCAGGAAGCCTGCTTCTCCCTCTCTCACTCCCCCTGCTTGTGTTCCCTCTCTAGCTGTGTTTCTCTCTGCCAAATAAATAAATAAATAAATAAATGAATGAATGAAATCTTTAAAATAAGACAAACTATAAGACTGAGACTTATGACAGAGTGGGATAAGGCAGACTAGGGAAATTTCTTTTGGGGGAAAATTAATGAGACTCTTTAACATAAACTTAAGCCTAATTAAAATAAAAATTACTTTTTATAGGTGACTGAAATTGCTACTGGTCCCTTATTGGCCTCTTCATTTGAAATGAGCAATTATCACTGCATCATCACTATCAAGCAGCATCTCATCATTAAATACAGTAAATCATTCCTAAATTCTAATTATTCTAACCCTATAATTTCAGTTCCGTTATTTGAATGTTTATTTTCTTCTCATGAAGGAGTTAAATCTCACCTCTTTGGCCATTTTATTATATTTTAGCTATCCTCCCCACCCCACAGATAGTTTTGTCATATTTTTTTAAGGTCTGATTACAACAACGTGATTGCCTTGATTTGGGTTCCCATTATTATTCCTATATGATGTAAAGACATCTTGATTATTCCTTTTGGCCTGTGAAGAAATCATGCTCCTCTTCTCCCATGTGGGATCAATCTGTTCATTTCCAAAAATCTAAAGTCATACTGTAATACACCCACCTCAGTTATCCAAAAAGGAAAAAAAAAAAAAAAAGGAAAAGAAAAATTGCTATGCAACCAGTTAGTCTAGACCTGAGAAAATCCTGGTCTCCATGTAATTTTAACACTATTGCAATGAAGATTCTTGAGTACTTACATCTAAAAGATTTTGAAGATTTAGAACCCATGGCTATATGGGTTCTTCAACTTCAAAGAAAAAAAAACAAAAAAACAAAAAACAAAACTATGTGAAGCCCAAAGACAAAGAAAACAGGAATATGCATTATACATTCTTTGCATAACCCCTATCACCTAAATCCTCTCTTCTTCTGTCCTTCCTTCATAATTTTTCTTCTTTCTTTTTATCTATGCCTCAATAACTCTGCCTTTATCTGTGATTACTCATCCATGTGCCTTTCAGTACACCTTTCTTAATGACCTTTCTGAATTCTTTGCTATTTATAGTCTTTTTATTAACTTTCCCATTTTTCTGCAAATCTTTTTGCCATTTTCACTCTCCCACCCCAAATCTCACTTTTCTGTTTTAAAATGTTGCAAACATAACATTTCTTTTTTTAATTTTTTTGTTTTTATACTTTATTATTTTTAAAGATATTATATACTTATATGAGAGAGAGAAAAAAAGAGGGAGAACCCAAAGGGATAATCAAACTCTCCACTGAGCAGAAAACTCAATTTGGGGCTCTATCCCAGTACCTGAAATCCTGATCCAGGATGAAGGCAGATGCTTAATTGACTAAGCCACCTAGGGACTCTGCAAAGAGAATATTTTTATTTATTTGTTCATTGAATAACATTTTATATTTTAATAAATTTTATGAAACAATATAATTGAATATTTTATATTTCTCACTCCAAGAGAAATAACCAAATTACTTGGGAGCTCTTCATCTTTCTAAAATCTTATTAACTGTTGTTTAGTGATTAGAAAATGATTTTTAATGCCTAATATTAATCCATTCCCATATTAATAGTTAAGGATATAGACAAACAATACAATTAATTTACCCTTTGATCAGAATCTCATAATGGAAATGATATCCCTTACCTCCCGAAAGCTTTTATGTCCTACCATACCTTCATTTTCACTAAGCAATATAAAAGCTAAGAGTTAATTTTCTAATGCTGCATATTCATGGAAATACAAGTTGAATGATTCCAATTATGCGGATATTTAGCATTTGCAAACAATATATCGAGTCAAATGAATGAATCTTTCTACCTTCATTATTATTTCTCAGCATTGTAAAGTCAGAGCTATCTAGATATGTTTCCTCTTGTTTAATGTAAAGTAGATTATTTTCTTCGGAAGATTTGACACTGAAACTTCTCAGATAATTTTATTGACACTCTCCCAATAAAGAGAGAGAAGGAATGCACACAGTGAGAGAGGTACAGAAAGAGGGAGAGAGAGTCTTAAGCACCTTCCACCCTCAGTTCAGAGCCAAATGTGGGGTTCAATCTTACAACCCTGAGATCATAAAGTGAAAACAAGAGTCACTTAAGCAACTGAGCTGCACAGGTGCCCCTGGAATTTCTCTGAATTAATCCATATGATACCAGAAACAAGATACAAATAATAATAATAATAATAATAATAAACTGTGTTACAGTGACAGTCACCAATTTGCTATCATAACTGAGGCTTCTGCAGACTCAGTCACCTACCAAGTATGAGATCAAGTGTAAACTGGTATATCCAGTCCTTTGGAGGCTCTGCCAATTGCTCCCATACCCAAGTTAATTTAACAGTACTAGATCCCTGTGCCATTTCTGGATCTTTCTCAGTAAGTTCAAAACTATATTATCACATTCTTAGGGTGATCCAGATCACCTATATCAATCCTAGATTCCTATGTTCACCAAACCAAGCAGCTAACTTAACAATAAACAAAGTGGAATTTTCCACTCATATAAAATGTTGCACATATTTGAATATTGTTAATAGAATCAAAAGTAAAAAATATTATATTAATAAAATGAAAAAAAAAGTTTTGCAAGAATTTACAAAAACACAGAGTGGATTCCCTTCCCATAAACAAAGACTTTTTTCATTCACTCCATACCTTTTCAGGTAAAATAAGTTAAGGCTAAACCATAAAACTAGGAAATAAATTAATCAATGGAGACTTCATTTTCCAGAAATGTTCTCTAAGGACTTTTTTGTTTCTTCACTGCCACTCATCTTTATCCAAATTTGTTTTCATCACTAGAAAAAAAAAAACAACAAAAAAACAGTACTAGTTCACCTTCATGCAAATTGCACCTCCTTCCCTGCTATAGTTTCATCCACCACCATCTCCAAAATAACTTCCAACTTCTCAAAGTAGAGTAACCAATCAGAAATAAAACCTCATACTTTCTTTTATTTGTCATCTTACTAAATGTTTCCTCTTCACTCCTCTGTTTTCTGAGTGATTACTGGTTAACTCTCAGGTCTTAGTGAAATTCTCACTGAGTTGTAGGTTATAGTTGTCTTGTTTTCCCTAAAATTCACGCCAAATGCCATGAATTCCACTACCAGTATCCTGGAGCTGATTCATATTTAATTAAGAGACCCAAATGTTAAATTTCAATAATTTTGAAAGTTGATTTTTAAACTATTAGTAGTTTCCCTTCTGAAATTCAGTTCTGAAGATAGCCCTAAAGGAAATTTTTGAAGTTTAAAAATTTGGGTTTCTTTTATACTTCATCTTCTTCCCAATTCCACAAGTACACCCACTCTCCTCCAACACACACACACACACACACACACAAGTCACACAAGTACAGGAACAAAATGCTGCCTAATTGTTTCTGATCAATAGTGTTCTGAGACCCTCCTCTTGTCTAGCCACTGTGAAATCTCTAACCACAAAGCCAACCTATCTCCGGAGGTAAAAACAATATAGTTTTGTCTTTAATAATATAATCACCTAATATCAATACTGCATCTATTATCTAAACACAGAAGAAAACAAGGAGCTGCAGGTAGTTCTGAAAAAAGTACTAGATAATACATTTTTTAACGATTCCATTTATTTATTTGAGATAGATATATAGAGAAAGCATGAGCATGAGCTGGGAACAGAAGCAGAGGGACAGTAAGAAGCAGAACCCCCACTGAGCAAGGAGCCTGAGGTCAAGCACAATCCCCACACCCTGAGGTGATGACCTGAGCTAAAGGCAGATACTTAATGACAGAACCACCCAGGTGCCCCTTAACAATATATTTAGGCAAAACATTTGGAAAAACTGTACTCACATACCCAAGAAACTCAAATAACCCCAAACATCAGGGGGAAAGATAAGGAAATTTTAAGTGGATATTATGATAAAATCACTTAAAATCAGTTGTAAAAAGACAAATATTAAAGCATTGAGAGAGGGGTACCTGGGTGGCTCAAAGGGTTAAGCCTCTGCCTTCGTCTCAGGTCATGATCTCGGGGTCCTAAGATTGAGTCCCACATCAGGCTCTTTGCTCAGTGGGGAGCCTGCTACCCCCTCTCTTTCTGCCTGCTTCTCTGCCTATTTGTGATCTTTCTCTGTTAAATAAATAAATGAAATCTTTAAAAGAATTTAAAAAAGCACTGAGAGAGAAGGAAAACATTATGTATAGAACCAAAGGAGTAAGAATTACAGAAGACATCAAAAACAATGCAAACCAGCAGGTAATGGACAGATAACTTCAGATAACGTTAAGAAAAATTTGCCAATCTAGAATTATATGTGCAGCCAAAAAAAAAATCTCAGAAATGAAGGTAACATATTGTTAACAAAAATGGCAGAATGATAACTCCTGAAAATAAATATTACTTGCATAAAAGTGATACAAACATTGATAAATTTTCCAGAATAAAATTTTTCAGAATTCTGGATATTAAAGAGGGGATTTCAGCAATCTGGAGATCATTTGTTCAATAAAAAAAGACAGTAATCTCAATAAAATTAGGGAACACTGTGGACCTTTAATTTGTCTGTCCCTATCGCCCCTTCTCCCTGAAAACCAATATTCTCAATGATACTGCAAAACAGGAACTGAACGGCCACTGGAGGGGCAAGACAAAGTTGAATTACTTAAAAGCCCTATCCCCAGAACCAGATAATTCACATTATTGAATTGGTTTGTTGATTTTCTGGAAGACCTCACTAAGACGATTGTCTTTTTTTTTTGTTTGTTGATTTTCTGGAAGACCTCACTAAGACGATTGTCTTTTTTTTTTTTTTTTTTTTTAATTTGTTGGGGCACTCATCCAGTACAAACAAGCCTCAGGGAATTTGAGGAAACAAACAAACAAACCAATTGTTGAACATCATGCTTTATTAAAACAATATATAATAGCTGGAGGGAAGGGGGTTAGCTATCTAAAATGGCTAAAAGGAAAACATGGGGAATGAGATATCCATAGCGTATTTTGGAAACCTCTAACATATTCCTGGGAATTATGAAGATGATGTGCATTCACAAGGCTTTGTACATTCCCAGAGCTGTGTTCTTGCTAAGGAATGACATGAAAAGGCCCTAAATTCATACTGAGACTCAATACAAGAAGGAAGTGAAGGCTGATGTGGCTTTGTATACTGTTTAGCCGAATACTAAAAGCATGTCCCAACATGTAACTGAAACCCATGGCAAAGGCTGGGAGACTTATTAGTTGCAGGCATTTAAAGAAAGTCTTATAAACCATTAGCTGGCCAATGATCTCACTGGGTAGAGATGTCATTGGCCACATATGACAAAGAAAACAGACTTTACAAAATTAATCAAAAGAAGTCACTAAAACAAATGACAATAACAACTGCAATGATAAACCTTAGAGAGAGGGAAAAATATGATGTCCAACTTTATCACACCACATTATTTAAATTCTTGTTTCAATCAAAATTATTAATTATGAAAAGAAATAAGGAAGTATGAGCCAGTTACGGGGAAAATGTGTACAGAACAATCTCTGTGAAAGTCCTCCTTTTGAACTTACTATACAAATAATTTAAATAAACTATCCTAAATATGTTCAGAGAAATAAAGGGAGTCATGTACCAAAAACTACCTAACAGTATGAGGACAATATCTGACAAAAGCGAAAATATCATCAAATAGATATGTATTAAAAGTAAACAAATAGGGGCACCTGGGTGGCTCAGTTGGTTGAGCAACTGCCTTCGGCTCAGGTCATGATCCTGGAGACCCGGGATCGAGCCCCACATCGGGCTCCCTGCTTAGCGGGAGGCCTGCTTCTCCCTCTTTCACTCCCCTTGCTTGTGTTCCCTCTCTGGATGTGTTTCTGTCTGTCAAATAAATAAATAAAATCTTAAAAAAAAGTAAACAAATAAAAATAAAATCAAATAAAAAACCTGCAGATTAAAGGACAGTAATTGAAAAAATTCACTAGAGAGGAACAATTATAGTGATTAAGAAGAAGAGTGAGCAAACTTGAAGATTTGGTGCATTGCATGAACAAAAAAAAAAAGAAAAGAAATATGTACAGAGGCCTGTAGGATGTTATCAAGTGTACTGATATAATAAATGTCCTAGGAAAGGAGAGAGAGAAGCAGAAACAATATTTGGAAAAAATAATAGCCAAACTCTTCTCAAATCTGATGAAAACCATTAATTAACACAGTCAGGTTCAGTAAACTCTAATTTGGATATCCTCAGTAAGATGTACATGTAGACATACTATAACTAAATTATCAAAAGTCAAAGAGATAATTTTGAATCAGAAATATAAAAGAAACTTGTCACATACCAGGGGACCCCTCCCCAAGATTATCAGTGAATATCTCACCAGAAATTTTGCAGATGTGGAAAGGATGATGTGATATATTCAAGTTGTTGCAAGAAAATATTGCCAACAAAGAACATTTCTAAGAGAACAGTCGTTGAAGAATGAAGAAGAAATAGGTTTTCCCAGACAAACAAAAAACTGAAGGAATTGGTCACTGCTAGATTAGTCTTACAAGGAGTGTTAGAGGTTGTTCTTAAAATAGACACATAATATGAAAGCTTATGAAAATGTGTCATTGCTAAAAAGAAACAAAGAATATCCAAACCCTATATTAGCAGCATGTGAATAATATTTAACATTAGTATATGAATTAGAAGACAAAAATACTTATAAGATAAATTTGTTAATGGAAACATAGTATAAAAGAAGTAAAATTTGACATCAATTATAAAAAGTGTGGAGGCAATTGAATTGTAGAATAGCTGTACATGATTGAAGTTAAGTTGTTACCAGCTTAAAATAGATAGCTAGAACTATGAAATAGTCAGTGAAAAATCCATGGTAACCAACCATGCAAAAAAAAAAAAAAAGGACAGTGGATACATTTTTAAAAAGTGATAAATCAAGGCATTATGGAAGACACATATTGCATGGAGCACTGGGTGTGGTGCATAAACAATGAATCTTGGAACACTGAAAAAATAAAATAAAATAAATTATTTTTTTTTAAAAAGCACTCACACACACACACGCACACAAACAGAAAACTATCAAAACACAAAGTCAACAAGAAGGCAAAAAAGAACAGAAAAGTAGATAGGAAACAATTTATAAAATGGCAAGAGTAAGTACTTACACTACTTTAAATATAAGTAGGGCCAAACTCAGTCAAAAGACAGAGTGTCTGAATGGATAAAAACAAAAACAAAATATTGAAGAAAAAGGCAGTCATAAGTTTACTTCATTTGAATCCCTTGCATACTGTTGGAGGAAGGTAAAATGGTATGGCTCTTATGAAAAATAGTATGGGAGAATCCTCAAAAACAAATTAATGACTGCTAAAGAGGAGTGGGGTTGAGGATGGGTGAAATAAGTGAAGAAAGTTAAAAGGTACCAACTTCAAGTTATAAAATAAATGTTACAGAGGTGGAAAATATAGCAGAGTCAGTAATATGGCCCAATATAATCAATAATATTTATTGTCATGAGTATTTTATATTATATGTAATTTTTGAACCACTATATTGCATAATCAAAACTAATTTTATATGTAAACAAAACTTTAATATGAAATATATTTTAAAAATACATAAAATCTGACATATGATCCAAAATCCCACTTCTGGTTATATACCAAAAAAGAGGAAAGCAGGATTTGGAAGAGATATTTACACACACCACGTCCACTGAAGCATTATTCACAATAGTCAAGAGATGGAAATAATCCAAGTGTTTGTCAAAAGATGTCCCAAGTGTTTGTCAAAAGAGCAAAACAACAAACAGGGGCTTTGGGCGCCAATCTGACCAGCGGCTATAGGTGCACCCAGTTGTGACAAGTGGCCAAGGAGGAAGATAAAGGGAGAGGGTGTGAGCCCCACACCATCCAGAGTGTTGCTAGCTGATGGCTCTCTCTGGGGAGGAGGGGTGGGTGCAGACATCTTGCTATGGCCTGACTTCCTGAAAAGCTGCAAAAACCGCAAAAGAACAAATCCTCCAGGGAACTAAAGCCTGAAAACCTGGTTGCCATGGAGCCCAGCCCCTAGGAAGGAGACTGAGAGACCCAGCTCAGATAGAAGGGACTGAAAGGCCCCTCCCCCAGAAGGGAAGCCAGAAGCACAAGAGGACAACACCAAAACGTTAAAACCCCACATGGGGGGAAAGGCAATATATTAAGCTCCTGGTACTACCCCAAAAGCTGTACGTTTTATAGATACAGCTTTTCACTTTATTTTCTTTTTTAACTTTTTTCTATTTTTACGTTTAAAGTTGCCACTTTAAATTTAAAAATTAATTCTCACGGTTTTTTTTCTTTTAATTTTTAACCCACTTATCACTATAAGGTGATACTTAATACAGCACTCCATAATAACTTTTTACCTTGAAATATTTTCAAACACATACCTGTGTTTTCTGTTGTTGCTTCTCTTGTTTGTTTGTCTTTCTGTTTTTTTTTCTTTCTTCTCTCTTCTTTCCTTTATTCTTTTTTCTTTTAAATATATAGTTATCGGGGCACCTGGGTGGCTCAGTTGGTTAAGCAACTGCCTTCAGCTCAGGTCATGATCCTGGAGACCCAGGATCGAGCCCCACATCGGGCTCCCTGCTTGGCAGGAAGCCTGCTTTTCCCTCTCTCACTCCCCCTGCTTGTGTTCCCTCTCTGGCTGTGTTTCTCTCTATCAAATAAATAAAAATATTAAAAAAAATAAATATATAGTTATAAGCTTCAAGGTAATCCTGCATTCCTATCCAATACTACCCCTATATACAAACCAGTTCTAATCTCCCTATATCTTTAGAAAGTGGACTCCTCTAACAATAATAATAAGACAAACCCAAGAGGATCTGAAATACTTTCCTTGCCCACAAGGAGTGTTTGCACTCACCTTCTCGCCCTAATCTGCCAGTGTTTCTGTGTAATTGTTTTTGCCTTTGTAATACTTTTATTATTTTTGTAATTTTGCCTTTTCTGAAATGTCTTCAAGTTGGATTCCTACACATGTACCCTTTTCAGCTTGGTTTCTTTAAGTTAATATACATTGTTTCTTCCCATGTATTTTAGTTTCTTGAAAGTTCATTTATTTTTTAATTTGTATTTAAATTCAATTTAATTAATATATATTTATTATTAGTTTCAAAAATAGAATTCAGTGATCCATCAATTGCACACAATAGTAAGTGCTCATTATCTCAAGCACCCTCCTTAATGCCCATCCCCCAGGTACCTAATCCCTCACCCACCTCCCCTTCATCAGCCTTCAGTTTGTTTCCTATAATTATGAATTTCTTCTGGTTTGCCTCTTTCTCTGTTTTCCTCTTATTTTATTTTTCCTTCCCTTCCTAGATGTTTATCTGTTTTGCTTCTTAAATTCCACATATGAGTGAAATCATATGCTATTTGTCTTTCACTGACTGACTTATTTTACTTAACAGAGTACACTCTAGTTCTATCCTTGTCCTTGAGAATGGGAATATTTAATTCTTTTTGATAGATGATTAATATTCTGAATATGTGCATATATATGTATATATATATATATATAAGCGAAATGATAAGATGGGCACTATATAATAATAAAGGTGATAGCTATCCTTATAGCTATCTTATTATCTTGTTCCAGCTGATAAGATATTTGAAAATATCTTCTTCCATTCAGTAGGTTGCCTTTTAGATTTATTGACTGTTTCTTTTGCAGTGTAAAAACATTTCATCCTGATGAATTCCCAATAGTTCATTTTTCCTTTTATTTCCCTCGCCTTTGGAAATGTTTCTAGCAAGAAGCTGTTATACTTTTATCCCCTTTATGATTTATAGTGACCTTTTTTTCCTCTTGTTACATTCTTCATTTTATTTCATTTTATTTTTTAAGATCTTATTTACTTATTTGACAGAGAGAAACACAGCGAGAGAAGGAACACAAGCATAGGGGGTGAGTGAGGGAGTAGCAGGCTTCCCAGCTTGATCCTGGGACTCCAGGATCATGACCTAAGCCAAAGACAGATGCTTAATGACTGAGAAACCCAGGTGCCCTTCATTCTTTATCTTAAAATATAGTCTGATAAAAGTATTGATACTCTGGCTTTCCTTTTTTTTAAAAAGGTTATTTATTTCATTTATTTGACAGATAGCACAAGAAGGCAAAGTGTCAGTCAGAGGGAGAGGAAGAAGCTGGCTCTCTGCCTACCAGGGAGCCTAATTTGGGGCTCAGTCCCAGGATCCCTGGATCATGACCCAAGCAGAAGACAGCCAGCTGCTTAACTGACTGACTGAGCCACGCAGGCACCCTTCTGGCTTTCTTTTGACATCCATTTGCATGATAACTATTTTACCATCTCTTTACTTTCAATCTGCTAGGCCCTATAGGTCTTAAATGAGTCTCTTGTAAACAACATATAATGGACTTGCTTTTTTATTTCTTTTTATCCATTTTGTCACCCCATGTCTTTTGATTGGAGTGTTTAGTCCACTTATAATCAATGTAATTATTGATAGGTAAGTACTTATTTTCATTGTATTATTTTTTCAAGATGTTCTCTGATCTTTTCATCTCTTTCATGGTTTTCTGATTTCCTTTAGCAATAGGTTTAGATTTCATTGTATTTGTTATTTGAATATTTATCATTGGTTGTGATATATGGTTATCATTTTATATATAAATATATATAATATATACTGTATATAATATATATTCATTTATATTTATATTTACTGATATAAATACATTTACAGATAGAAGTTTTAAGTTTAACTATTTTAGGTTTCTGGTAGTTTCAGTTTGAACCGATTCTTTACTCCTTTCTTCCTCACCTTTTTGTATATATTATTACACTGTATATCTTCTTATTTTGTGAGTTCCTTGACTCAAAAGGAATTGTTTTTTTACAGAAATATTCATTTTTACTGCTTTTATGTTTTCCACATTTATATTCTCACTTTGATCTGTTTTTTTCTATGCAAAGCATCCCCTTTAATATTTCCTGCAAGATTGGCTTAGTGGTCATGAATTCCTTTAGTATTTGTTTATAAGGGAAACTATCTCTTCCTCTGTTCTGCATTATGCCTTTCTGGATAGAGTAGTCTTGGCTGAAGATTTTTCCCAATCAGCATTTTGAATATATCATACCATGCCCTTCTTGTTTGTAATATTTCTGCTGAAAATCTCCTGCTAGAGTTATTGGGGTTTTCTCTTATGTTATTGTCTTATTTTTTCTTACTGATTTTAAGATTTTTTTCACTACATTGTTCCAACTTAATTGTAATATGTTTTGGTCTGTATCTACTTTCCTTGATATTTTAGGGGGTTCTCTGTGCCTCATGGATCTCATTACTGTTTTTTTTTTAATTTTTTCCCCAGGTTAGGAAGCTTTCTGTCAATATTTCTTCAAATAATTTTTGTTCCTTTTCTGTCTCTTATAATATGAATGCTATATATCTTGATTGAGTCACTGAGTTCTCTATTTGTGTTTTGTGTAATCTTTCTCTGTCTCTTTCTTTTTTTTTTCCAGTTTGATTATGTCTTCTATGTCATTAGTTCATTCATCTGCTTCATTCACTCTGTGGTTCATTACATAAAGCATGTTTCTAATGTCATTTATCAATCCTTTAATCTCTGCTATGTTATTCCTTATCTCTGTGTTAAGTGTCTCTCTCTTGTATCCCATTTTTTTCTCAACCCAGTGAGTATATTTATAATCATTGCTTTAAATACTCCACCATGTGCGTCACTTATATCTGTTTTGCTTAGTTCTCTGGCCATGGCTTTGTGTTCTTTCATTGGTATTAATTTCTCTGTCTTTTAATTTTTAAGTCTTTGTGCCTGTTTCTTTATATTAAGGAAGTTAGATATATCTCTTGTTTCTGAGGGTAATGTATTAAAGGAGAAGAGTTTTTGTAGGGCCCTGCTGTGTAGAGTCCTCTCTTTCCCAGGATCTGACACTTCTAGGATCATCTCTGGTGTGTGTTATTTGTACTATATTTCTTCTGGCCAACTTATCCTTCAGGCAAGTCATTTGCAGAGTCTCTCTTTACCTGTTGTAAGCAGTGTTTGGTCCCTGGCCTGAAAGTAAAAGAGTGTTGGTTTGGTTATGAAGTGAAACCTATTACCGCTACTGCTGGAACCAAATATAATTCAGAACTCTGGGGTTAGGAGATATGGTGCATGCAGGGGCTTGGGTAGGTATTCTGGAGGCTGGGGTATGTTGTGCTGGGACTGAGTCAAGTGTGATGGGGAAAGGTCATCCCATCAGAAATGAGGCAGGCCAGGGTTGATGGAAGCAAGACAGGTAGTGTTGGTACTGCACTGGTTCCCACAGTTGGTCCTGTGCTTGTGCTGAGTGGTGGGGGAGGAAATTACTACCTGCCATTTCCTTTATTCCTTGAGGGGTCTCTCCATGAGTGGTGTTTTTCTGGGACAAGATCTCCAAGATAAGTGAATAACCACCTCCCTACTGTGTACCCCAAGTACTTTACAGATTATGTCCATGCTGTGTGTCATCAGGTCTTTTCCTGCCTTTTCTCCAAGAGTAGTCCCACAGCCATTCAGACACTATTTTGTTTCCTTGTATGCTCCCCTTTGTGTTGGTCTGCTCCTGCCTTTCTCCATAGATGTTGCTGTCTTTCAAAGACAGCGAACATGATCCCTTTCTCTCCCAAATCATGTTTCCACACTTCTACCTACTTTGATGTAGCCTCTTCTTTAACATTAGTTGTAGAATTTGTTCTGCCAGCTTCAGGTTCATTTTTGAGGTATTTAGGATGATTTGAAAGTTATCTAGTCATATTTGAAGAATGAGATGAGCCTAGGGTCCCCCTCCTTGCAACCATCTTACAACCTCCTCATAGGGTATTATTCTAACTGAAATGTCAGAGAAAGACAAATGCTATATAATTTGATTTATAGGGTTAATTTAAAACAAATAAAAGAAAGTCATATTCACAGGTACAGAGAACAGTTTTCTGAAACAGGGAGAATGGAGTAATGGGTTTCTTGGGTGGGAAAAATGGGTGAATGGGTTTAATTGTCTGATAACTTGCCTGTTTATGGTATACCATTCATAGTGTATACAAATATTCACTTATTATGCTGAATATACTATACTTTTATACTCCACTTTTACCTCAGTTATAAAGAAGATGTTAACAATGACAAGGTGGTGATATCACAGAATTATTTGTATTTTGCAAAAAATGCTGTTTTTTCACAGATATTATTGTCAAATAACTTCAGCAGCTCTGAAATTTAACTGCTAGAATTATATGTTCTACATATACTGTAGAGCATAATGACTATAATAATCATGTAGAATCATTGTATTGTATACCTGAAATGAGTAACAAAATAAAGGGTTAATAGAATCACTATAATAACAAAAACAAAATGGCAATTATGTGAAAGGTAGGATGTGTTAACTAACTTTCTTATGATAAGCATTTGGGAATCTATACCTATATCAAGTTATCACCTCATACACCTTAATTTTACAAAGTGTCCTATGCCGATGATATATCAATAAAATGCTTTTTAAATATTTGAACAATTTATTACTAAAACAAACCAATATCATCATTAGCCATCAGAGAAATTAAAATCAAAACCATATTGAGATACCACCTTACACCTGTTACAATGGCAAAAATTAACAAGGCAAGAAACAACAAATGCTGGAGATGATGATGAGGGGGAACACTCTTACAATCCTGGTAGGAAAGCAAGATGGTGCATTCACTTTGGAAAACAGTGTGGAGATTCCTCAAAAAATTAAAAAGAGAGAAAACCTATGACCTGGCAATTGAATTACTGGGTATTTACCACAAAGATACATGTGCAATGAAAACAAAATGGCTGTATGTACTCTAATGTTCCTAGTAGAAATGTCCACAATAGCCAAACTGTGGAAAGAGCCTAGATGCCCTTAAACAAGAGAATAGATAAAGAAGATATGGTCCATATATACAATGGAATATTACATCTATTAGAAAGGATGAATATCCAACTTTTGCATCAACATAGATGAGACTGGAGATTACACTGAGTGAAATAAGTCAAGCAAGAGAGTCAATTATCATATGATTTCACTCACTTGTGGAACATAAGGAATAATATGGAGGACTTTAGGAGAAGGAAAGGAAAAGTGAAGGGAGGATAAATGGAGGTCTTAAACCATGAGAAACTGGACTCTAAGAAACAAAATGATGTTCTTAGAGGAGAGAGGATTGGGAAGATGGATGACCCTGGTGGTGGGTATTAAGGAGAACCGAATTGCATGGAACACTGGGTTATATACATAAGCAATGAATCTTGGAACACTACATTAAAAAAAAAAAACAAAAAACTAATGATGTATTGTATGATGACTAACATAACATAATTAAAAAAAAAAAGCTTTGCTTGTGAGTAAAATATAACTGAGTACTATAGTTGAGGTATAAAAATAACCATCATAGTAACCAAACAAGTACCTATAATAGGTAAGATGATGATGCCTGACTGACCATGGATGACAGTTGAGTAAGGGATTACCAGAGGAAACACTGGTACTTATTATGCATTACCAGTTGACCATGATTCCCAGAAGAGCCCAGAGTGTTTTGAAATACAGTCTGGAAATACCAAAAGCATTGTGGATTTCATCAGAAGCCACACACTTTGGACAAAAGTAATGGTCAAATATACTGTTGTTGATCTGGAGCTACATACATAATGGGAATGAAAGGACCCAGGAATAACATGCACCATGTGGTGTCAAAAACACTTCAAAGCCATGGTGAACAAATGGACATGAATGCTGACACTCTTAAACCAAAATATATGTGCACTTACCAGTCGTATTGCTTAACTTATAAAACTAATATAAAGATTTAAGTAACAACCTGATTACAGCTGTCATTGGAGAAAAAATACATTCTTGCATCTTATTTTGAGTCAAATTTTAGTACTAGAATTCATCCCATGTAAAAGCCATAAGGTCACTGTGAAGAAAGTCCTAAGAATGCCACATAATTGCATGAGGAACCTGTATATCAAACGATCACCAAAGAAAGTTGTATCTGTATCCCAGAAGGAATTTATCATCTTAGTCTTGCATGAAAAAATACCATATACATCAGCTATTTTTTTTTCATGTTCTGGAGTCTAGGAAGTCTACAATCAAACTACAGGCCAATTTGGCTCCCAGCTAGACCTTTCTTCTTAGTTTGCCGAACAATGCTTCAGATGGCTTTTTATCAGTAAGAAGAAAAAGAGTATGGACTCTGGTTTCTCTCACAAGCACACTAATTCTTAAATCAAGACATATGATTCAATTTAGTCTAACTACCTCAGTAACAGTCTTATTCCCAAATCCCTCCACATTTGCAGTTAGAGTATCCGACATAGAAATTTGGGAAAGTGCAAGTTAGTCCAGAGTACAGAGCAAGGAAAGCAAAATCCTGAGATGTTTTGAGAGCTGTTGGTTAGAGTCTGTCTGAGCTAACACCAGAAGACACTTTTATAATGGAGTGTCATTCTCACTACAATTGACCCATATTTAATGTTGCTTTTTTTGGAAAGAATTCCAGCTTCCTATTTCATCAATTGACCCACATCTAATTTTGCTTTTTTGGATAGAATTCCAGGTTCCTATTTCATCACTGAGACTTTTATCAGGAACATATTAACAGTTCCTATAAACC
>PITA01022677.1:0-29904 GCA_004023965.1 Spilogale gracilis | reverse complement strand
CCCCCAGTTTTCTTATATAAACCTGAAGTATTTTCTGCACTTTGCAGACAGTCCTGGGGACGCTAGTCCACTGTCTTCCCAGTGTTGGTCTCACTGAAATAAACCCTTTCTTTTTTTTTTTTTTTTTTTTTTAAGATTTTATTTATTTGACAGAGAGAAACACAGCCAGAGAGGGAACACAAGCAGGGGGAGTGAGAGAGGGAGAAGCAGGCTTCCCGCCGAGCAGGAAGCCCGATGTGGGACTCGATCTCGGGTCTCCGGGATCGTGACCTGGGCCGAAGGCAGTCGCCTAACCAACTGAGCCACCCAGGCGTCCCTGAAATAAACCCTTTCTTGTTTCACTGCCTGTTTCTCTGCCTTTGGACTTTGTCAGGGGCCAGGGGCTGAACGTGGTCTGTGTCCACGGGGTAGCTGCATCCCAGCTGCATCCCTTCTCGCTCTATTGTGTGACTCACACAAGTTACTCAACCCCTCTGAACTTTGGTTTCTAAGAGGGGTTCCAAGACGGGGAGGCAGAGGTAAAGTAGACCTGCTTGTCAGCTCAGGGCCCCTGCGAAGGAGAGGTACTCGGAGAGCATCTTTTCCGGTCCCCTGGACCCAAATCCCACCTGCAGAACCCCCAGACTTGGGCTGCAGATGGGGCCCCACGCTCAGGGCGGCTGGCAGATCTCAGGGTGTGGCTCCTCTCTGCTGTGCAACTTTCCCACACCCTCACCCAGCAGCGGGAGGTAGGCAAGGCAGCTTTATTGTCCTCACTTTATGGATGAGAAAACTGAGTCTCACAAAGGTGCAGTGATTTTGTCCAGGCCACACAGCAAGACAGAGGCAAAGCAAGACCAACAGCCCAGATTTCTGGAAGGGGGCCACCCTGGGGCATTGTCCCCTACCCTACCCAAGCCCAGGAAGTGGAAACAATGAGGACTTAGGCCCGAGACATGGGCTCAGCTCTGACAGTGCAACCTCCCACCTGGGACAAGCCTGCCCTATGAGGGACCCCTCGAGCCCACTGCCTGACCCCTGGAACCCCACTGCCTCTCAGGCAATTCCTGCTCCCAGAGCTTGGGCCTCAACTCCTCTAGGTCTCCAGTCCAAGCCCTCACATTTCCCCCGCTGTCCACATTCCTCACTCTTGGACCACAAGTCCCAGACAGAAGCCCTGCTCGGAGGTCTCTGCCTTTGGCCGTTCCTCCAGAGAGCCCAGTTGTCCAGGGTGGTGAGGGAGGCCAGAGAGCCCCCCCATCAGCCCCGGGTTAGCAGCACCCAGCGCAGCCCCCTCAGCGCAGCCCCCAGTCCTCGCCTACCTTGTTGACAGCTGGCGGGCGGCACCGCGATGAACAGGATGGCGAGGAGCAGGATGAGGGCCGACATGGCTGCAGGAAGCTTAGGGCCTTCTCTCTGGCTGCCGGTCTGTGGGCTCCTGGAGCAGCTGCGGAGTCAGTCAGTGCCTGCCCAAGAACCGCTGGCTCAGTCTGGTCTTGGAGGAGAGGAGCTAGTAAGGAAAAAGGCGAGGGAGGAAGGAAGGGAGGTGGAGAGAAACTGCCCTCCCTCCCTCGATAATGAGCTTCCAGGCCTGGCCTCCCAGGTCGGCGCCCTGCCCACTCAAGCTGGCATTCGAGGTCATCTTTCAAAAGCTGGCTAAGAAAGCAGGTCTGAGAACCTGGGAGACATGAGGGGAGTCGTTGCCTCACCTCCAAGCCACAGGCCTCCCCAGGTTTCTTGTGTCAGCTCTCCTTTCCTGGCAGGAGAGGCTGGGCTCCAAGGAGAGGAGTGACCCATTATTACTCCTGTGGGTGGGGCATCTTGGAAGGCTGACAGTCGGATTTAGAGATCTACAGTCTGGGTGTGGAGCAGGAGTCTGGGGAAAACCCCAGAGGCGAAGGAAAGGTCAAAGCTGACCACCCGTCTGCCGCCCATTTCCTGTACTTCCTCTCACCTGTCCCTCCTTAGCCAGGCCAGACCCTGGGGCTTCTGTCCCTCCATCCCTGGCCCAGCTCAGTAGCTTTGAAATCCACCCTCTTCCATGCGAGTCGTGACAGAGGGCCTATGGGGCTCCGTCCCCAACCTTCCCTACCCTGCCCAGCTGCACTGGTCCTGTTCAGCTTCCCTCTGGGACCCAGATGTGGTTTCTGGAAGCTGGGTGGAAGCTCCCGGGGACAAGATCTAGGCTTGGTCAGAGGCCATTATACCTACTTCCCAATCCACCTCCAGCATCGCAGGGAGACAAGTGAGTGAGCACAGCCCTGCTGTGGGCGAAGGAAAGACATCCCCAGATGGAAGGATCCAGTCTGGGACCCTGGACCCCTGGGCCCTTGAACACCGGGGTCACATGGAGTCCACCTGGCTCTCCAGCTCAGGAACTAAGAATAACCCAAGCGCCTGTTGAGTCCTGGGGCCAAAGGTCCCACTGGGTCTCCTTGCCTCACCCCTTCCCAGGAGTACAGGAAGCCAGAGAGGCTGAGAGTCTGACTCCACAGACACCAGGAAAGAAGGACCCAGCATCCTGGGGCAAAGTCTCAGAGACGGAGGGTTCCCAAAAGTCAGGACATACGCGGGAATTCCCTCCATAGCCTCCCGGCTGGGAAGCCACCAAACTGCTGTTCACAGGACCCTGTGGGCCACTTTTTCTCCTTTTCTATTGCAGGATGGTTCCCCCAATGGCGGCAGTGAGGCATCACGCCTCACCCTGCTCCATGTGTACGCACATTTGAGGGCAGCATGCCTGTTACCGTCCTAAGACGGGGTGCCTCGGGTGATCCAGGGAAATTTGGCTTGGACTTGAATGACCTAGACACATATGTCCTGTTCTCCTTCCCTAACCTCCAATTTGGTGTCCTCAGAACCTTCTGGCACAAAGTTTGGCTAGAGTAGGCACCATTCGTGTTAATGAACAGCCAGGGAATCACCGATCGGAATGCAAGGAATGCGGCTGAATTTAATAAACATCAGAATGCCACCTTCCAGAGTTTGAAGTAGGGCAGTCACATGGGCAGATGTGCATTTGAGAAAGCATTTATGGCAACATGGTGGAGAGTGAGACAGGAGGGCAAGAGCAGGAGAAAGGGAGATCCTGGGGGTCCAGGCTGTGCATCTGAGCCCTGGTCAGGGGATGGAACCTACAACTCACGGCTTCTGGGTGCAGTGATTGGCAGGAAATGGCTGGGGCTGGTTGGATGGGAAGCTGCGGAGGGTGATGGCCAGTGCTTCCAAAGGGACCAGGAACCAGAGCAAATTTTAGAAGCGGTGGAGGGATGATGAGCTGCAGGCTCAGACCTAGGATGTTTGTGGTGGCTGTGGACCCTCTGGAAGGAAATATGAGGAAGGCAGCTGGATCTTGGGTCTGGAGTAAAGAGATCTGGGAGACTGCCTAGCGCAGCATGGGTAACTGAGGCACAGGAATGTAAGGTCTCCCCAAGGTGTGTGTGTGTGTGTGTGTATACTGTGTGGTGTGTGTGTGTGTATATGTGAGTGTGCATGTCTGTGTGTGGTGTGTGTATACGTGTGTGCTGTGAGGTGTGTGTGTATACCCGGTGTGGTGTATGTGTGATGTATGGTATGTGTATGTGTGGTGTGTATGATGTATATGGTGTGCATGATATGTGTATATGTGTGTGTGGTGTTTGTGTGGTATATGTATGGCATGTGGTATACATGTGTGGTGATGTGTGTGTGTGTCAAGAGAAGAGCAGGAGAAAGGAGAGAAGTGAGGGAACAGGACACAGCACCAATGATAAGAGTCTTTAAAAAGGAAGAGGAACAAGTTAGAGCAGGAGGAAGAAACTCAGAAGAGTGAGATGTCCCAGAAACCTGGGAAGGAGAGATCCAGTAAGAGCTAGGGGGGTGTCACTGCTGTGACCCCCTCAAGGAGTGTCCCCCCAAAGTAGCCCAGCCTCTCTCATCAGGGTCTGGGTATCAGGTCCTCCCTCACCCAAGCATCCCCCCTTCCCTAAAGAATACAGGGAAGAACAAGAACTCCCAGGGGCGAGGGCGGGTTTTGGGGTAGTGGGGGAGGGGGGAGCAGGAAGGACATCAGGTGACCAACAGGAGGAAAACACACCTCCCAGGTCAAAGTCCCAAGCTTTAGAGCAAAACAAGTTGTTCCGGAAAAGGGGGGTGTGGGTGGACACTTGGCTTTGAGGCTGGTCTCTGTGCTCTCTGGGCTTCCTCATCCAGCTGGGGGAGTCACCTCCCCAGCTCTAGGGACGTGGCTCTGGGTCCCCATGGTAACAAATTAGGCCCCTGCTGCGCTGGTGTGGGCCCAAGATCTAGACGCGGGGCCGCAGGAGCGCCTCAGGGCCGGACTGTGTCATCTCTGAGCTGCTGGTCCGCCAACACTCAGTTCCTCCCTTCTGGTCCCAGCCCAGCTCTGCCACCCCGAATCATCAGGCCCCCTTGGACGGGTCCCCCATCTAGCTAGACCTTGTGTGATTGACTACCCTTCAGAAAAAACAAAGTGAGCCTAGACTTTCCAGGAGGGGCTTTCTCCCAACCCCGACTCGCCTGCCACTGCAGTTGTTGCCAGCAGGGGGCAGAGTCCAGCTCCGATCCCAGACAGGTTGGGGAGGAAGGGAGGGGGCTGTTTGGCGCTGAAGATTCGGCAACTTCCCCCTTCCTCCAGCCCCTCACATCCGCCCTCTTCTGTGAGTGGTTTGGAGGAAGAGAGGGTGGACACTGACATGTAAACAGTCAGCCCTGCTGGGAACAGGGCCCATGGCATGCTCAAGGCTCTGCTGTAGAGAAGCATAGGCGACTAAATTGTTAAGGAGGGCGTCCTGGAGGAGGCGATGCGAGAAAGTTAGCTGAATTGCTGGACCAAGCAGACAGCTCCAGAAAGACGTCTGGCAGAGAGAGGACAAGCAGGGAGACACGTTGGAGAAGGGTGTTTAGAGTACAGAAACAAAAGCTTTTTTTCACTCATTCTCATAGTATTTCAATCTCATTAATGTCTTTGCTGCAGGCCTGAGAGCTCTGGGGTACCTTGTTTTATTCATTCAAGCAGATCCTGCTTAAACCCTTTAAGGGCTTCCAACAGCTCTAAAGATAATGTGCAAACTTAGCATGGGTTTAAAGATCCCACAGGCTGCCCTTATGCCCCCTCTTCAGCCTCATGGGGCCCCAGTGCCCCCTCTCTCTTCCTAAGAGTAGCCAAGCTCTTTCCCACATCAGGGCCACTACTCTTCCTCATCTGTTTGTCTGGTGGACTCCAATCCATCCTCCAAGTCTTAGCACTTATCACTTATCACTTGGACACTTATCATGTCACTTTTCTTCAAGCAGCTTTCCTTGACCTCCCTTTCCCCCCATCTAAAGTCACTTTCCTGAGTCTCCCCTGATCATTTCTTCACAGCCATGATCATGAATGCAATCACATATTGACTTGTGTACTTATTCATTTAATGTCTGTCTCCCCAGAGACAAGGCATCATGTCCATGTCACCTCTAGTACACTAGTACTGAGCTCAGTACATGAGCATACACCCAACAAATACTTCATGAAACTAAGTCTCAGTGGATCAGGTGCCTACCTTTGACCTGGCCAAAGCTGGAGTTCAGGAAATGATTATTGAAAAAAAAACCAAGCAATTTAGGGGCCACTGGGTGGCTCAGAGGGTTAAGCCTCTGCCTTTGGCTCGGGTCATGATCTCCCCACATTGGGCTCTTTGCTCAGCAGGGAGCTTGCTTCCTCCTCTCTCTGCCTGCCTCTCTGCCTATTTGTGATCTCTCTCTCTGTCAAATAAATAAATAAAATCTTTAAAAGAAAGACAAGCATTTTAGCTCTAGTCAGGTCCTTGTCTTTCTCTACCTTCTGGCTATGAGAGCAGGGTCTGGGTCTCAATCCTCCCTGTGTCACATTGCTCAGAGAAGTTGGAGCTATCCAGCCCAGAATGAGATCGAGCTCTCTATCCCTAGGGGTATGCAAGCAGGGGCCCAGAGCCAGGTCACCCAATGGGAACATCTGCAAAAGGGGTTCTGGCCCTTCCAGTTCTCAAAGCCTGTGATTCTGTGACTCTATGATAGATATTTACATTTTAATCAGGTTCTGAGGACATGGGCTGGTTAGGACTATGGTAAGCCTCTCTCCTCTCAGACTCAGTACTTCTCTTTCCTGCCTCCCTTTCACTTAGCACTCCCATCACAAAGGCGCCTGGGCAAAACTCAGGGGTTCCTGAACTTGTAGGTGGGGGAGAGGAACATTACATCTGCATTTCACTAACCTCTAGCTGAAATTGACCATTTTCTTTCTTCTTTTTTTAAAAAAGATTTTATTTATTTATTTGGCAGAGAGAGAGATCACAAGTAGGCAGAGAGGCAGGCAGAGAGAGGGGGGGAAGCAGGCTCCCTGCTGAGCAGAGAGCCTGCCGCAGGCCTCCATCCCAGGACCCTGAGATAATGACCTGAGCTGAAGGCAGAGGCTTTAACCCACTGAACCACCCAGATGCCCTCTTCTTTTTTTTTTTTTTTAAGATTTTGTTTATTTAATTGTCAGAGAGAGAACACAAGCAAGGGGAGCAGGAGAGGGAGAAGCAGAACCCTCCTTGAGCAGGAAGGCCGATGTGGGGCTCGATTCCAGGACCCTAGGATCATGAATTGAGCCAAAGGCAGATGCTTACTTAACCGACTGAGCCACCCAGGTGCCCTGAAAGTGACCATTTTCTTTCATTAAGAATGAAGTTGTAACAGGGTCACCTGGCTGGCTCAGTCGGTACAACACTTGACCTCAAGGTTATGAGTTTGAGCCCCATGTTGGGTGTAGAGCTTACTTTAAAATGTAAAAAAATCTCAAAATAAGAGAGGGAGAGAGAGAGAGAGAAAGAGAGAGAGAGAGAGAATGAAGACAACAAACCACAGTCCCTCTACGTTATTTCTATATCACCATACACCATTGGTGCAGACATCTGAATACATCCCTTATGCCCATCACTACGGAAGTACAGCCGTCACTGGGACTCCATTCCCACTAGATCTTATTATTTAATATACTATAAAAAGATACATAAGTTACCATACTGTAACCTTATATTTTTAATATTTTAATAACTACATGTCAATATAATCGGCTTCCTCTTATTTTACACATTTAAAAGCATTATTCCAAGAAGGGTGTCCATGGGCTGCACTGGACCACCCACAGTTACCACGGCACAAAGCAGGTGAAGAAGCCCTAACTCACCAGAAGCCCAGGGCAGGTCTGTTCAAAGCAATGTCAAAGTCAGATCCAGAGAAAGATTGGCACTTTCTAGACAGGGGTTTCCTGGGGCTTAGAGCTGGGGGCTAGGGTCAGGTTGAATGTTTGCTCACTCCTATAGAGGGCCCCGTGTCTGGGAGCTGGAAGGGGCAAAAAGCACAGCCTGAGGCAAGCCAAGCCAAGGAATGTACTGGCTATGACTCCTGGGTCCTAGGCGACTCCACTGGGCCGGTGAGATTTATGACCAGGACCCCCCAGTTGGGGAAGATCAATCACCTCCTCTTGCTGCCTACTCACTCAGTCAAGAAACTAAAGGGCTGACCCTGTGCCAAAAACTCAGCCTGCCAGCAGAGGTCCCAAGTCCCTATCCCTGCCTGGTGATTCAGCCCTGTTTCCTGTCCACGGCTGCTGGACCAGCCGTGGGACCACATTGGGGGTGCTAGAGTCTAGAATCACAGTCTCCCCCTGGCCTAAATGTTCATCCTGAATGGTGTGATCTTGTTCCTCATTTTTCAGCTCAGGAAGCCGTGACTCAGAAAGGGACAGTCACTAAAGGTCTTTGCGGAGTCCAGGGCTCTCTGTGTTGGTCAGTTTCCCAAATAGCCTTTTGGTTTGCTTTCATTCATTCACTCAACATAGTTAGTGTCTACCATGGGCCTGGAAATACAGTAGTGACTAAGACAGGGCTTGTGTTATACAATTATCTGATGAATTATCTAATTACAGTTGACCCTTGAGCAACATGGGTTTGAATGGCTTGGGTCCACTTATACATGGACTTTTCCCAGTAAATACAGTACAGCACTGTAAATGTATTTTCTTTATGATTTGTGATTTTCTTTTCTCTAACTTATTTATGTTATATGAATATGGTATATAATAAATATACAAAAGCTGTGTATCAACCATTCATTGTATCAGTAAGGCTTCTGGTCAATAATAGGTTATTAGTAGTTAAGTTTTGGGGGAGTCAAAAGTTATATGTGGATTTTTGGCCATTCCCGAGGGGGGGTGGTCAGTGTCCCTAACCCCCATGTTGTTCAAAGGTCAACTGTAATCTAACTCTTCCAAATATGTTAAAGGAGATGGAAGAATGCCAAGGGGATGCCCTCCACTGTAGGAAATCAAGAAAAGGTAATGTTAATATTAGGTATAAAGTTCATTCATTCATTTGTCAATTCATTCATTGAATGTCTCCTGGGTACCAGGCCCTCTTCGAGATGCTAGGGATACAGCAATGAACAAAAGAAAGTCAAGATCTGACTTCTCACAGAGCTTACTTACATTCAAGAGGGGTTATCCAGGAAACAAATGAGGTGATAAAAGAGAGCATAGGGCAGGATGGGAAAGACAGGAGAATGGGGTGCTGGCAGAGAGGGCTGGGCTAGTTCACATCAACTCCCAGGGAAGGCTCCTCTAAGAGGTGACATGTGAGCAGGGAGCTGAGGTGAGGAAGCAAGTGACACACATCCGGGTGTCAGAGGAGAGCCGAGCACAGGCATGGAGAGCCAACAGCCAGGGCAGGAGTCCTAAGGGGCATGAGGACAGACTCAGTGTAGCTAATCAAGAAGTGATGGCAGGAGAGGAGATTTGAAAGTCCGCCAGAGGGGTGCCTGGGTGGCTCAGTCGTGAAGGGTCTGCCTTTGGCTCTGGTAGTGATCCCAGTGGGATTGAGCCCCACATCGGGCTCCCTACTAGTGGGAAGCCTGCTTCTCCCTCTTCCTCTCCACCTTCTTGTGTTCCCTCTCTCATTGTCTCTCTCTACCAATAAGTAAATAAAATCTTTTTAAAAAAAGAAGAAAGAAAGAGACAGAGAAAGAAAGAAAGAAAGGAAGGAAGGAAGGAAGGAAGGAAGGAAGGAAGGAAGGAAGGAAAGAAGGAAGGAAGGAAAGGAAAAGAAAGAAAAGAAAAAAGGCCACTGGAGAGCCAGACATCTAGAACCTTGTAAGGACTTCAGACTGTAGGGAGTCCAGCTCTGAATCAGACAGAGCCAAGAAGCTAGTAGAGACTTGGATCACAGAAGACAAGATGTGGCTGCTGTTTGAGAGAAGATCATGGAAAGCAAGAAGAGCAGGAGCGGAGAGACTGGTTGGGAAGCCACCGCAAGACCACAGGCGAGAGCCACCGGTGGCTTGGGTCAAGGCAGCCGCCATGGCACTAGGGATGCAGGATTTGCATCTAGACACGTTCTGAGGGGACAGGCAACGTGATTTGGAATGGGGGGATGGTTTCAGGGTTCTGAGTGTGCTCAGCCACAATAGACAGATGGGGAAGGTCCGTCAGGGAGCAGGATTCATGTGTTTTGTCTGGAGATGAGAACATGAGTCAAGAGTTCAGAGGCGTGGTCCAGGCTGGAGATGTGTATCTGGGAGCTGTCAGGCAGTGACAGCGGATGTGGGGCGGGGGGTGGCTCCCCCAAGACACGGGGGATATCGGAAGTGCCAGTCTTCCAGGGAAGAGCCTATGGAAAGTGTGCAGACAGGAGGAGCTATGAGGTATCAGCCCGTCCGTAGAGCAGAGAGTGATGGGGAAAACGGTCTTGGTGGCCTCGTGGGGCCTATTAAAAGGTTTGGTCTTTCCCTTACACACCATTATAGTGTTTTAGGCAAGGACATGGCAGGGACCATCTCTCGTTTCGGTGCGGCCTCTCCAACCACAGCTTGAAGAGGGGGTTAGACAAAGCAGGGAGCAGTGAGCGGAGTGGTGGGTGGCATTCAGAAGGCAGGAGGCCTGGCTGAGGTTAGAACAGCGCATGGAGAGAAGCGAGAGGATAGAAGAGCAATTTAAAGTGTACGGGTGGCAGGCTAAGTGCCTCCCTGGATGTGAGGAGTCCTCCCTCTTAGACAACATGGAGATGCTGTGCTAGAAGAGTGGCAGGTTGGGGGTGAGGGGACACTCTTCATTCCTTTAAGGAAACTTTAAGACAAGCAGGGAGCTGCAAGCCAAATGCTGGGCCCTAGTGCAGATGGACTGAGTTCCCAGCACCCAGGGGCCATCTCAGCTTGCAACTTGGAGTGTGGGTGAGATCCGAGCTGAAAGCAGTGGCTTAAAGGGGCTGATGGGGCGGGAATAGGGAAGGATGAGCAAGAAGGCGAGGATCCAGGCCTAAGAAACGCACGGGGAGGGACTCTCCATCCTAAAAGGAAAATAAAGAAGGAACACATATACCTCACACCTCCTATCATCAAAGTAGCAGCATCACGCACGTTGCATAGTTCAGGACCTTTGGAGTCATAGAACTGACTTTATTTCCCCCTGACTAAAACTGTGTTCTTCCCTTGATACTAGTTTTGCTATTAGTCTATTAAATATTTGGAGAAGCTGAGATTTTACATTCTCAGGAGTGTCTAAGTATCTACAGGGTTGCCCTAGACCAGAGAAAAATTGTGCTCTGTATCCTCTAAGCACGGTCCTGGGGATGAGAAGAGTCACAGAGAGACTGCATTTGGTTCACTGAGAGAAAGTCTATCTTGAAAAGTATCTAGCAATAGCAAAGAAGAGCCTGAAAGTAAGCTCCCCATTACTAGAGGTGTACAAGTTATAGCTGTGAGCTTGCAGAGAGAGGTAGAGGACAGGAACAGGGCAGGGAGGAGTGAATGGACTCAATGCTGAAGTCTCTGGGGCCCAGGAGGAATGAGCTGGGGGTCAAGACACTCACCCCCACTATTTGTGTGACCCAAGCAAGACTCCTTCCCTGAGCTTCCGTGTTACAGCAATGCTGCATGGGATTGGCTAGAGGGTGACACATCTGGATGCCTGGTAGCAGTAGATGCTCGATAAATGTTGGGGGCACCCAGATCTCAACACAGCATCCGGTGTTTGGGCTGTACTGCCCTGTCCCAAAGTCCATGGGTGAGGGGCTCAGTCGCTCAAGCGTCTGCCTTTGGCTCAGGTCATGATCTCAGGGCCCTGGGATAGAGCGGGGAACCTGCTTCTCCCTCTGCCTGCTCTGCCTGCCGTTTCCCCTGCTTGTGCTCTCTCTCTTTCTCTCTCTCTCTCTCTCTCTCTCTCTCTCTGACAAATAAATAAATAAAATCTTTAAAAAAGAAAAAAGGTCTGGAGCTGCATGCAAAAGTTAAACAAAAGCAATCAAAATGTCATAGTTGGAAAAAAGCAGATTTTTTTTGACGATTTTATTTTTCAGTGAATCTCTTCACCCAACATGGGGCTCAAACTCACAACCCCGAGATCAAGAGTCACATGCTCTTCTGATTGAGCCAGCCAGGCACCCCCCCGAAAATAGATTTTGTTTCTTAAAAGGAGGCAATACAACAAAATGTTCATTGGTGACCTGGGCTTGGTTTGTGGTTTTTGTTTTGTTTTATTTTGTTTGCTTCTATTTCTGTTCTTTCCAGAGTTGCTATAACAAGAACAAAAACAAAATGTTTGTTGGAAGAGGGGAAAAAAACAACTTATACTTTAAAAACAAACAAAATAGCCCAAAGTTAACCCTGAACCTCTCTTTGTCAAAGAATCTGTCTCTGGCCAGGCAAGAGTACTTAGACTCTATGGAAGAGCCCAGTCTGCCTATGTTCTGGCTAACAGGAGCCTGTCCCCCTCATGCTCTTCTAGAAAGGCCTTCCAGGGACCAGGACACAAATAGGAAGCACCTAGGGCCTGCGCTCCAGTTCAGTCCAGAAAGACACGTAACATCGGCAATGCCATCACTTCTTGAAGGGATGCTTACTGTGGGCCAGGCACCAGGCTAGGTGCTGCAGACACAACTTATTTAATCCTTACCATATGAGGTGAGTGCTACATCCCCATTAATATTGAGAATACAGAAGTTCAGAGAAATTCAGATCCACTCAGAGACTAAGTGGATCCAGAATTTGAATCCACATTTATTTGATGCTCTCAAGTATTACATTATACTTCCTCCTCACATTAAAAAAAAAATCAATTACTAAAAAGCAAGAGTCCTATGAAGGAGGTATATAATTGGAACCTCAGAGAAGAAGCCATTAAACTCCTGGCGGGAAGAAAAGATTGGGAAGACTTCTCGGAAGAGGTGTCGTTTGAGTTGAGCTCTGAAGTATGGGTAGGAATTTACCAGAGAATAACATATAATCTGACAGTGGATATTCAGTGGATATTTTTAATTATAAGAACTAATAAAGATTTTATCTGAATTTACAGATGAAATAACGCGATGTTTGGGATTTGCTTCATAAGCCCATTTTGTGGACAGAGAGTGTGGGAGGGATGGAGGCATAGACAAAAAAGATTATCCATGTGTGTGATTGTTGAAGTTAGTAATGGATTCATGTCATTTATTATATCATGCCCTCTGTTTTCATATAGATTTGGAAATCCCTTTAATAGATTGAAGGTAATGATCCTTTTGTGCCCACTCACCATGAGGATCTGATGAACTAATTCAGTAAATATTTACTGAGCACCTATGTGAGCCCACACACTCTGGGAGTGACAGAGCCTCCCGTGACCAGGGACACAGTATCCCAGCACTGACCAACTCACAAATAGGGAGATGAGGCCAGGACTCAAATACTGGCCCATGGCAAGCAGCACCCAGATATGGTTCAAGGGGCTCTGAGCTCAGAAGCAGGGGAGACCCTCATCCCCCGGGGGTGGGGGATCCAGCAGACGCGGCATCTGAGCCTCTGAAGTAAAACTGGACACACAAGAGTACACCTGTTGTGGGGCATTCTGGGAGGGCATCTCAGCCATGGAAAAGCTCCAACGTGGGAACTTAGAGACGATGCACGTGGGACACCTGGGGAGCCCAAGGGGCCCTTAAGGGAGGATGGAAAGCAGAGAATGGCCCAGGGTTTCTCACTCCAATCTAGAACTAGCATGATTTTTTAGGATGTTCCATGGACCATGCATGTTACCTCCCTTCCCACCCTGAAACTCTGGCCACACCCCCAGAGCACTGGGAGCCATCAAAGTGAGTGACAGCAGGCTAATCGCAGCCACTTGGGTCTGAGGAGGCCCCCTGCCCCTCTCGGAGGACCCTCCAGCAACAACAAGTGCAGGACAAAAGGGAAGCCTCCCCCTCCTCGCCTGTCACCGCCCTCATTAGCATCGTACAGAAAGCCTGCCAGCCGGCTCCCAGCAACTGGACAGGCCAGCCGCAGCTTTGGCTGGGCCCCAACCAAGCAGATGTGGACCCTGAAGGGCTCTGTGGGCCACCCTGCCCTCCCCCCAAAAATAAGCACACCAGACAACCACCACCCTGTCCCGCTTGCCCCATTGCATCGGCTCGCAGAACCTGCCAAGGCTGCCAGAAAGCCAAGTGCCACGGCAAAGCAAATGAGAACTGCAAGGTGGCGAAGTGGATGCGTCCTGCACAGGTGGCAAGGCGGAAGCACCATGACTCCTAGGGTCTTCGAGAACTCAATCTGTACCTGTCAGTAGATGCGGGCTCAAATCTAGCATCGCAGACCAGGGCAGTCACAGCCTGCTGGTCCCTAGTTTAGACTGCTGCTTTAGAATTGCCCCTGCCAGACCAGAGAGTCACCGCTTCCCAGGATGTAAGTCTCCAGGCTGGCCAGGCAGGTAGCCGCAGCAGAGCTCTGAGGTCCCAGGCCGGCCTGGGCGAGATTGCCTGGGGGCTTGGGGCTGAGAGTGCCTGTGTCTGCCTGGATCCCACCTATTCAGGGGTAATGGAGAGGGGCGTGAGAGTGATGGGGAGCGCTGATAGTCCATTGAACACGCAGCTCCCGGGGGACCAGGGGACCGCTGCAGAGAGGGGCGGAACCCGAGAGAAGGAACCATGGCCAGCCTGTGTGGGAACGGCCAGAGGGCAGAAGGCCCAGCCTCCCGAGGCCCTATAGAGCCTGGGACCCAGGAACACCACAGGTCCCAGGCTGCAGACGGTGAGCTGGGAAGGGCTGAGGACCCTGGGCTCCCAGGTCTCAGCTGGCTGAGCTGTCACCAGGCATGGGGTGGGAAAGAGTTTTCCATCCTGGTCCCAGAGGTCCACGGGGCCTCAGAAAGGCAGGGGTCTTTCCAGGGGGCCTAGTTACAGGATGATGAAAGGGTGGGGGTTGCTTAGGGAGAGGGGACCTTATCTTCAAACCACCATCTGCATCTGTGAGACTGAGTCAGGGGAGATCATGTCTCCACCGTATCAGGAACTCACAGAATAGCATATGACCCAGCCTCCCCTCCCTCAGCATACGGGGAAGCCCCTGATTTTCCCTCGGGGTAGTCCCATTCTAATGGCCCAGGACTGGACAATGCCTCTCTGCAGTGATCCTGACAGTATTTAGGGCTTCGCCTACCGTGGGGTGAGTGAACTGGCTCCCCAAAAAGCCAGAGCCTGAATCACAGCTGGGCTTCCCTCTCAGGCACATGACCTTGGGCAAATCATTTAACCTGTCTGACCTCATCTGTAAGATGGGAGTGACTGTCCTCTTGCATGGGGTTGTTGAGAGGAGTCAGTGAGACAGCAGAGTCGAAAGCCCAGCCATTTGGTATAAACCGGACACCGAGCACAGGTGAAGCTAACCTCAGTGACCCACGTCCTCTTCTTAAGCTGCCAGGTTAGGGGCTTGGGTCCCTTGGCCTGTCTCTATGAAAATCTGCTCTTCCTTGGGAGTTTGGCATCTTAACAAGTCTAAATTTAATTCAAATTAAACAAACTTAGAATCAGTTACTCCGTTGTACTAGTCACATTTCAAGTGCTTCAGAGCCACATGGGCTTAGTGGCTATTGCACTGGACAAGGGCAGACGGAGAACACGGCCACCATCCCAGAGAGCTCGACTGGATGGCATTGGCCTCAAGGCAGGAGACAAGTCCAGGAGTTGGGAGTTGGGAGATCTGGGTTCTAGTTCCAGTTTGGCTCTGGTTCAGGCTGTTGAAACAAGTCCTTTGCCTCTCAGAGCCTCAGTTTCTCCATCTGTGCAGCCTACCCCACACTCCTTTGATTGATTCTATCGCCCCACTGCCTTGGATCAGGCCCCTGTGGAAATAGGTGAGTGGGCGGAGCCCTGCTGATGTGGGGGCTGAGGGACCCACCTGTCCAGCCCCAGGCTCCACCAGCTCCAGAAAATACTCTGAAGTCCAAATTTTATCAGGTGAGCCTCCCTGAGTCTCGGTGTCTCAGACCATTGTCTCCAGGTCAGCAAAGCTGGACCCAGAGGGGCAGGCCTCCCAGAAGGCCAGTGTGTATCTTTCCATAGACTTACACGGGCCTGAGAAGCCTGAAGACCCTAAATTCATCCCTCCCAAAGCAGACAGGGCCTTGGGGAAGAGGCAGCCTCATGGAAGGCAGCCCAAAGGGGAGGGGAGGTGCAGAGAGGAGTCAGAAATGTGCTATCAGCACTGCCCGTCCTCCCCACTTCCTCTCTGAACGGATCACATCCTGTTATTGTGTGGACAGAGAAGGCCAGAAGCTGGGGAGGGAGGCAGAGTTCAGACTAAGTGAGTGCAGGAAAGGAGGAGCTAGAGGGAATGTCACAGCAGGCATCAGGTTGCCCTGGCAACCTGGTGGTGGTTGTTCTAGGAAGGAGAGGCCCAGAGTACATGGGTGGAATGAAGCAGGAAAGGCAGCTGGACCGCTGGAAGAGCCTGGCCTTTGGGGTCAGACTTACCTGGCTGCCTCCAGTTGTACTGCTGTGTGACCTTGGGTAAATCACTTACCCTTTCTGAGCTTCAGTTTTGTCATCTGCAAAGTAAAGCTACTAATTCCCACCTTCCGGGGATGGGATTTCAAAAGAATCTATGTCAAGTGCTTGTGTTTTATAGAAAGAGCCATTATTATTGCTAGAAATGGGGTTGGGAGAGGGCTATACCTGGGGATGGCAGAAGAGAGAAAGAGGACAGAAAGGGGAGTGGAAACATTAATCATTCCTCTGGACCTGCAGCATGCTGGCCAGTGAGCCAGGCGAGGGACTTCCCCTGTCCCTGTCTGCCAGGAGCCCAGGGGCTCCGAGGCTAGGTTGAGAGGGGATGGAGGGGAACAGGTATGGAGCACTACAGCCCCAGAGGAAAGTCCTGGAAGAGAGAGGCCCAGGGGCCAGGGGAAGACACTGGAGGTCCAGAGCTCCTGTTTGCTGAATTGAAAAGAGCCTGAAGTAGAGGCTGGGGAATTTGTCTTGAAGAATGCCATGTCCTAGAATCCAGGTGCCTTTGCAGGAGGACACAGCCCGGGAATCTCCAACCCAGGGCACCTGCTCTCAATAGCAGACGTGAGTTGCTCCAACAGTGCCGGTCCTCCCTCCTGGGGGCCCTAGTCCTGCCCGGGGCACAGGGAATCAGACATCTCTCTCTCTTCTGCCATCCCCAGGTATAGCCCTCTCCCAACCCCATTTCTAGCAGTAATAATGGCTTTTTCTATCAAACACAAGCACTTGACATAGATTCTTTTGAAATCCCATGCCAGCCCTGGAGGGAGGGAGTTAATAGCTTTACTTGGCAGAGGACAAAACTGAAGCTCAGAAAGGGTAAGTGATTTACCCAAGGTCACACAGTGGTACAATCGGTGGCAGTCTTGGGACTTCAAGCCAGGTAAGTCTGACCCAGCTGCCTTTCCTGGCTTTATTCCCCACCATGTTCCAGCCTCTCCATCCTGAGACAGACACCACATCGACTACTCTTACTGCCTGTCCTCAAGCCAAGCCCATTGCTCTAGGCAAGCTCCCCAATGCCCACCCTCACCACCCATGGTCCTGGGCAGACCACTGGATGAGCCGAGCTGCTAGCTGCCCCACAGCACAGCCCAGGCCTATCTGTGTGAAGAACACAAACTACTTATTGGCTATTTCTTCTTCCGTTCTTGAAGGTCAGAGGGCACTGGCTCTGGACTCGGACCTGAATTCAAATCCTGAAAAACCGAGTGAAACCCCAGCCCGTCTCTAGGCCTTGTTTCCTTCTCTGGACAACAGAGAGGACGCCCGGGAGATCCTGACTAACTCAGTTCCTTACTGTGACTCGTGATGGCCACTGCTGGACACTGTACACAGCCCCGTGGCATGTCCTCAGTATGCTGGTCAGAGGTACTTGCTTGGCTCACATGGGCCATTGGGCCAGAGGGGGCACCTTCAGTTTTTTGCAAGTAGAGAAGGGGCAGTGGGCAGCACAAGGAGGCAAGGTTGTCATGAGTACCTGGATAAGCAGCCTCCTGATCTTCTTCAGCCCCACCTTGTCCCACCTAGGCCCAGTGAGGTTGCTGGGGCCCAGCCCAGGAAAGCTCACAGCCCACCTCCCCAGCAACAAAAGCAGCCAAAGGACAGAGCGGTCCATCTGCCCCTAACCAACCCAGGACTGTGGTGTTAGGCAGAGATAGGGGAACATTCCAGGAGGCATCTTTATAGGGATGACCCAGCCTCCCACCCATCCATCCCATCCCCCCTCTCTTCCATGCTGGCCTCAACACTGAGCAAGGACGTTCTGTGCTTTGGAACCTCTTCATCCAGTAAATATCGAAAGGGTCCCATGACCAGTCTGCCACGGAGCACTGGAGGCCTAGAGACAAATGAGGCGGGGTCTGGCCCTTGAGAGGCTCATGTT
Source organism: Spilogale gracilis (assembly GCA_004023965.1). Lineage (NCBI taxonomy): Eukaryota > Metazoa > Chordata > Mammalia > Carnivora > Mephitidae > Spilogale > Spilogale gracilis. The sequence goes on along the minus strand of PITA01022677.1, from coordinate 12,240 downwards.
TGAGTGGGGAAGCTGACAGGAGGGCAAACATTAGCCAGCACAGAGGGAATGAAGGCCCCACAGTGCCAGGGCAGTCTTCTGGATGCTGGGGACAAATTAGCAGATGAATGGAAGGTGGACACAGATGATAGACACAAAAAAATGCAAAACTGGGTGGTTAAAAAAACAAAATCAAAAAGGCAGTGGGACAGAAAGGAGGGTCCAACAGGGGCAGAGAAAACGAAGGGCAGAAGGACAAGAACACAGTCCGTGGTCCCAGAGGTGGGCACAGATGTTCTGGGAGGCAGGAAGCCTAGTCCTGCTTTGCCTGCCACTGTCGTCACCATTCCTGTGATGTGTGGCCCTGGGAAGACTCCTTTCCTCTTTGGGCCTCAGTTTTCCCATGTGGAGATGGGGACATTAGCCCAAATGATCCCCAAGGGCCTGGCCCACTTGGGCAGTCAATAGCCTCACAGCCTCTGCCTGGTGGTCACAGAGTCAGGTCCACAGGCCCTCTCTGGAGGTGGACTGCCTTGCCCTCTCCTGGGAAAGGTCCTTCCAGAAATGGGTGCTCCTTCCTTCTCATTTTCCTCCCCTGATGCCGTTCTGGCCAGAGCGGCAGTGACCACTGCGTTGGGCTTGGCTAACCACTTCCTCAACTCCAAACCCCCTTTTATCATAGTCTCTGAAGTTTCAGTCTCCTGTGCACACTCTCTCTCCCTCCCTCCAATCCTGCCCGCCTTCCCTAAGATGAGACTAAGTCTCATCATCCTGTCTGCCCAAGGGCCTCCTTGCCCTGGGCCAGGGAGAAGCACACTTGGGAGTCTTCAAAAAGCCCAGAAGCTTCCCTCCATGCCAGAGCATGATCCCAAGCTCTGCCAAGCCTTAGCCCTCCTAGCCACGGTTGGAAACTTCATAGGACAGGGTGGCCAAGATCCATGGCTGGAGAGATAAGCAAGGCTGACCCCAAAGGAACCAGGGTTATCCATGGGCCCCTTGAGTTCCCTTCTGGGCACATCTTTTTTCCCCTAATATGAATCACCTTCTAATGTGCTGCATCTTTACTGCTTCCACCCCATAATCAACGTATTTCAAATGTTCACATGTGTCTGTGTGTACAGTGTCCCTGTTAGAATTTAAGCAACACAAGAACAGGGATATTGGTTTTCTTTACTGCTGAATTGCTAGTACCTAGAATAACACCTGGCCCATTGGAGGGGCTCAAAGAATATTGCTAAATGAAAGGATTGGCACTCCGTTGAAAATGCTAACCTACTGAGCTCCCTGAAGTTCCAATAGTCCATTTGCAGAACCCAGAGTGCCTGCCTAGCCCTTACCATTCCTGAGCCTCCACTCACTGGTCACTAACCCCTAAGCCTCAGCCTGTCCCCGAGTCTCACATGAGTCCCACAGACTTTTGCCAGGCCTACTTTCATGATTTCACTCAGAATGGAATCCACAGCCCTAGCGGGCAGGCCCGGCCAGAATATTTTATGAGAAACTGACATGGAGAGAGGTAACCTGACCTTGAAGAGCCAGGCATAAGAGTGGCAGCCTTCCTTGGAGTTATCAGGGCCCCTTCCATCCTGCTCCGCTGAGAACTTAATCTGTCCTGAACCAATGATAAAAGCAACAGACCCATCCATGGGAGCTGAACTCGACACACACAGGGGACCATCTGTGGGGTGGCCCCGAGCCAAAAGTATGAGTGCACAATACTAAGAAGAGTCCCCTCTGGAGGCCTGGCAGAGGGAAAAGAATGGAACCCTAAGTGGGGGAGCTTCGGGGTAGGGGGCAGGATCCCACCCTGAGAGGAGAGCTGAGCCCTGGAGTTCCCTCCACCTCGGGAGAGGCAGACTTTTGCCAGGCCCCTTCCTTTCAATGTCCCAACTCCCAGGCGTGGGGGTGCAAGCTGCAAGGACAGAGTCCTAGCCCCTCTGTAAAACTTTTATTTAGAAATCTTCCCAATATATCCTTATATATATACACACATCATCACCACAAGGGTTGTGTCGCTAAAGAGTCACACCCACAGTGTTGGCCTCTGGGCTGGACAAAGGTCAAGGTACCTGGAGCCATAACTCCCCTTCTGCAGAAAAATGCAGAGACCAACGCAACTCATCACGTACAGTACAACATTGACGGAAAGTGCTGGGCCCGCCCCCAGGAACGATGCTCTATGTACACGGACAGGGGCGAGCCTTCGGTGGGGGAGCCACGTACCATCGGAATCACAAGTACGACCAGACCATCCCCAAAGGCCGAGATAGCTGTCGGCCGACTACAGATGCTGGGCCCTTTGTTCTGTTTTCAGAAAAGGACAAAGGTTGTACCATCTTGTTGTTTGCCACCACCAATAAAAGCATAAGAATTTTCCCGAAAAGATGTGAATCCCTCCAGGCCTTATAATCATCACTGTTCTCACTTTTTTTCCCCTTGACATCTTTTCCCTTTGCACAGGTATTATTCTTGGAATGTTGCCATTTCTTCATAGGTGATGAGGCAGAGGGAGGAGAAGGGTATGGTGGAGTGGGGGAGGATGCAAATGAACATTAAAATTTTGGCTCTTCTGTCGGTCTTACAAAAGCATGAGGCTTTGCCCATCCCTACCCAGGCCCGTTGCGAGAAGCTGTACTATGTCTTACATACTCTACCCGTATCTCTTTCCATTCTCACTCCTGTACCTCCCCTTGGAAGGAGACACAAATGAGGTCAATCTGGAGAAATGAGGACAATCAGGATAACTCAGGCAAAACTGGTTTGGAACCAAAATTACCCAAATGCTGTGTGGTCAGGCAGACTGGCCCCCTGCCAAGGCCCTGCACTTGGGATAGGAAACCCCACTGCAGGAATGACGCTGAAGTCAAAAGAGTTCTTTCTGGTCTTAAAATGCTTCTACTTTCATGATTTCACTCAGAATGGAATCCACAGCCCTAGCGGGCAGGCCCGGCCAGAATATTTTATGAGAAACTGACATGGAGAGAGGTAACTTATCCACCTCATTCCGCAAGTGAGAGAAGAGGAAGCCAGAAGCCTGAGATCCTGATAGAATGAGCGATCTGTCTCCTAAAACCTCTCCATCCATCCATAATGTGGCCACTGCTCACTTCCAAGTCAAGTTAACCCACCAGGAAGCAAACGCAGCTTTTGGACTGAGGATAAGAGCTCCAGCTTTAGACAGATGGGATTCCTCGCCAGAGCTTCCAAGTATTGAGAAGAAACCAATCCTAATGTTCAGCAAAATAGGAATGTTAGGTCTGAAATGGACAGAGTCTAAGTGCTAAAGGATTATCTTGTTGCTCCTTTACTCACAAACTGGACCCCACAACTTAGGAGGGAGGGGATGGAGCCGGGTTCGTGCCCTGTGTGCACAGGGCTGTGCTCAAGGCCCTTCACTGGGCTGGGCAGGACTTCTTCCCTCTAACCTCAGAGCCTGGTGGGAGGTGGCTGCGGTAGCCTGAGGGTACAATGACATGTATATAGGGCTTGTGGGGAGTTTGTTCCATGGGTGTGGAACGCATGTTGCAGGCAGGCCTGGCCCTAAGAAAACCATGCCCCACCATCTGGACTGACACAAGAGATCAACAAGGGGCAGTGGTCCACTTTACAAAAAAATTCTTCACTTTACAAAAGGACTTGCGGTAGTATTTCTTTAAAAGATGAAGGATAAGGGTTTGATTTACAAAAATTTCATGTACAGCTATTGGAGGAGGGTGCTCCTGTTGCGGTAAGCCAGCCTTCCATACACACCCTAGATGACTGTAATCCAGGGGTGCTGAAGATTCTGCTACATGAATGTGCACTTGTCTGGGTCTCAGCCAGGGCCTGGTCTCTGATTGATTCTTTCCCCCTGTCCCCGCCCTCAAAGTGGGGCTGGAGGCTGGGTCCTATCAAGACCTAAAGATCCCACCAATAATTGAAATCAAGAAAAAGTCCCAAACACCAGGAATTCGCAGGACAGGGTTGTGCTCAGCTGGGTTCAGACTAGACTGTCAGCAGACCGACGCCCTGGAGAAGAGCATCAGGGACGACACACAAATGTGGCTGAACATCCACGCTCAGCAGTCGCACCCGGCCCTCCTCCGCACACGGCCACTTGCTCACCACGGGAACAGCGACGGGAGGGGGGTGGGGGGAGTGGAGAATACAGACAGGCAGCTCTGAGACACCGTCAGCATTTGAACCCACAGCCCCAAAGAGCTCTGGCTCAATTTCACACTCATCATTCTCTCTCTCTCTGCCTTCACATGAGGCCTGCCAGGGCAGGCTCCCAGCTACAGACTCAGTCCCCACAAGGATTAGGAAAGCAAGTCTCAGTGGGGAGAAAGCAGAACTTTGGTCCCCAGGACAAGCAGTAAGAGCTACTGGGTTTTCTGACCCACTGGCCCAGCTAGTCGAGAGCAGGCTGTCCACTGGCCATCTTCTTCAACCAGGCCCTGTAGAAGGCACCTCGAGGCTTATGACTCTACGCAGCCGCTGGCAAGCTGGTGGACCGACATGGGCCTGGGTGAAGATAGAGCTCACCCGGAAACGGGCGGCGACTGGGTACCTGCGTATTTGGACGGAGTGGCCACACAAGCCACACCAGCTTGGGAGGGGCTAAAGGCAAGGCAGAGGCTGTTGGATGTCCCCAGAAGAGAGCTGACAACCCCAGGTCTCAGCAAAGACAGGGCCCTCAAGCTCCAGGCCAAAAGCAGTGTCAGTCGAGCTTCTTACTGGAGAAGTCTTAGGGGTTGGGGGGAGGGGGAAGACCGTGCCGTCTTCATAAAAAGTACCTACCACTTTACTCCATTTTTCTGTTCTCCCACTGAGGCAGGAAACAGGAAAGCCACCCCGGGGGCAGTTAGGGCTCTGCCAAGTTCAGACACCAAGGAAATCTCATCGAGTCCACTGCCCTGCTTCAGAGCTGCCTGATCCTCACCCCCCTGCCCTGAAGCCCACAGTCCCCGCAACCTGAGGGTGCCCTCCTGGCTGGTCCTGAGCGACCTGCACCCCATCACCGAGGACCTGCTCCCTCAGTGGCTGGCAGCAGGGCTGGATGGAGGCTGCGGGCCATGTGCTTGGGGGCCGGCTCTTCTGTGTAGCTGTCCGGGCTGGCCGCCCCATCCAGCGAGCTGCCACAGCTGGAGTTGGGGGAGAGCACGTCCTGCAGGAGGTCGTCCGGAGGTGCAGCACCCCCTCCCCCACCACTTCCTCCACCAGCCCCCACCACAGGGTCCTTGCCAGGCTTGGCCCGCTGGGTACCCTCCTCCTCCTGATCATTGAGCAGCTTGGCCAGGAAGTTGATGTACTTCATGGCTAAGCGGAGGATCTCATTCTTGCTGAGCTTCTTGTCCGGGGGATGTGTGGGGATCAGCTTGCGGAGCTCAGCAAAGGCCCCATTCACATTCTGCTGCCGCCATCGTTCTCGGCTGTTGGTGAAGATACGTCGCACTACTTTGGTATGGGGACCTGGAGGTAGGAGGACAAGAGTTAAAAAAATGAGACGGACGTCCCCCCAAGGCACCTTTTCCTGTACAGAAGAAGAGAAACCATCCACTGGGTAACCTGGGAAACCTAGAACGCCTTTTTGCTTTTTAAACTCCTACTCAGCCTTCAAACCCCCATTCATCTGTTTCCTGCACCAGTGGGTTTCCCTCAATCCCTCCGAACAGACCTCATCAACCACCATGGCCCTCCAACCCCCAGATCTCCATCACTTTTTCTTTCTTTTTTTTTTTTTTAAAGATTGATTTATTTATTTGAGAGAGAGCAAGTGCACATGCATGCATCTGACTGGGGAGGAGGGCTAGGGCACAGGGAGAGGGAGAGAGAATCTTTTAAGCCATCCTGCACTGAGCGTGGAGCCTGATGAGGGCCTCAGTCTCATGACCCAGAGATTAGGACCTGAACTGAACCCAGGAATCAGATGCTTAACCGACTGAGCCACCCAGGCACCCCTCCATCACTTTCGACCATTACTGTCTATGTCTGTCTCCCTCTTGGGGCTGTGAGGCATTTGAGGTCAGGGACCACATGTCACGCGTTCCTTGTGCCAAGAGGCCACACAGCACTAGTGAGAAAGACAAACTCTGGAGCCAGACTTCTTGCATTGAATTCCTAACAAGGTCTCACTAGATAGTGACTTGGGGCAGGTTACCAAAACTCTCTGTGCATTAGCTTCATCATCCATAAAAACGGGTATAATACAAGTCACTGAAATCACAAGATCATCACATGGATCTAACAGCGAACACAGGTTAAGTTCTTAAGACAATCCCTGCCTCCGATTAAACAGCCAGTAAATGTGAGCTGTGCGCTAATGACCAGGCACCACGCCGGGTGCTAAGGGAAACAGACAGGCTCCCTGCCCTCATGGAGCGTACATTTTAATGGTGACGGTGGCTGATGAACAAGTAGCAAATAAATAACAAAGAAACAGGAGGCCAAACGTAGTAATAGACAGAAAGGGGCCACTACATTTAGCTGAGGTGGTTGGTGATGGCAAACTGGAGAAGGTGACCTCTGGGAGGTAAGCACTTGAGCTGAAGAAGAGCCAACCAGGCCCGGGAAGGGAAGATGGAACACCATGTGCAAACGTGCTGCCCTGGAAAATGGCCAAAGCTGAGCTGGCTAATTAGTATGGGTGATCAGAGTAGGCTGGCTCCAGGCCCCACAGTCTGCAGTAAGTGTGGGGACTTTATTCTAAGAGTGATGGAAAACACAGGATAGGATGATCATACTGGCAGGTGGGGGGAATGGCGTAAAGAGCAGAGGGAAAATGACCTACCCTGTGGGCTCTCTCCCCCAGAAGGGAAGTGGAGAAATGGGCCATGTATGGCCTGAGTCTCTAGACAGGTATCTGAGGGCTCTCAGTCTCTCCATGTCTACTGACTACAGACTAGACCAATATTCAGACTACATTCACGTCCTGAGCCTTGTGGAGCAGTGGCAGATCCCAGCGTGCGCATATGGAGTACTATGGCGGTCAGGGCACTGCACTCAATGTCCCAGACTGACCTGGCATTCCCAAAGCCAGAGAAAACCGAAGAGGGCCCTGCCGGAGCTCCTGAGCTCCTGGGCTGCGGCGGCGGCTCCCCTCCCCAACACTGAGGCCCAGCGCTGGGCTCCAGGCAGTCACCAGGAAGCTCCCTGCACTGAAGGAATTCCCAGTCTGGGGATATTTGTTCACTCCCTTTGATAACCCCTAGCACCAGACCTCAGAAAGGGGAAGCTAGGGTAAGAGAGAAGAGGAGAATAGGGTCCAAGGTCTCCCCTCGGACCTACTGCTTGCTTCACTACTAAGGAAAGGCCAGGGTGGCTCATCTGGGCCAGCGTTTCTTTTTTTCTTTTTTTCTTTTTTTTTTAATATTGTACCTATTTATTTGACAGAGAGAAACACAGCTCGAGAGGGAACACAAGCAGGAGGAGTGGGAGAGGGAGAAGCAGGCCTCCTGCCGAGCAGGGAGCCCGATGCGGGGCTCGATTCCAGAACTCCAGGATCATGACCTGAGCCCAAGGCAGACTCTTAATGACTAAGCCACCCAGGTGCCCCATGGGCCAGCGATTCTTACTTGATCATCTTTCTCTCTCTTACTTGCACGGACACACATCCACACGGGTGCACACATGCACACAGGCACACACACACACACACACACACACACACACACAAACGCACACCATCTCTCAGGGAGGACCACGCCGCCGCCTGCTACCTCTGCACGCTGACTTTCCAAACCCCACCAGGCCAGGCCCGGGCCCAGCAGACTCTTTGCCAAAGGCCAGCCTCAGGCTGGGGGACAGCACACATGCTGACCGGCCTCGCCTGCGCTGCCCGCCGCAGAGGGAACAACTCTGTTCTCTGGTCTCCAGGCCAGACAGAGGGCCATCCCTCAGCTATGACACAAGAAGGACCATCCCTACTCTATGGCTAATGCTGGCTGACCTTGAGGGCCCAACTAGGCGGGGAGGGGACTTGACAACTGCTGTCACAGCTGCAGTGACTCCAGAAGGAGCGCCTACCCCCAGCCAGGCCCTAGAAACACTTTACCCCATTGTACTCGCTCAGCAACCTGTTAGGAAGCTATTATTCTCCCCACTTTCCAAACGAGGAAACTGAGAACCAGGAAAGTTCAGCAGCAAGAATCCACACCAAGTCCCAACATTAGCCCTTGCATTAGTTCAGCTTCTAGGGACTCTTTTTGGTGAAATCTCTGATTCCAAAGTCTTCACCCCACACACACATACCCTCCTCTTCACCTCCATTTCTGTCTATTCCTCTCTGGCACCTTCCCAGAGAACTCCCCTCCTCTCAGCACCTTCCTCTTCCCCAAGTCCATCCACCCCTCTGTGTCCTCTGCTTCTCTGTAGCCAGGCACTGAGTAGGTGCTCAGCAAATATTGGTGGCATTTATGAGTAATGGCTGCCCTACAGTTCTGCACTCCCCTAAACCCTCACCCCCTTGTCCCCTTCTCCTCCTTCCTCTTCTCTATGCCTGATTCTTTCTTCTGCCCTTTGTAGAAAATGTCTCTTCCCTGGGGAACTTCGTGGCTGGAACTGCCTATTTCCCATTTGGTATACCTCCCTCCCATCTCTAACCCAGTAGCTCTGACACACTATCACCCTTCTCTCTTTGACCTACACACCTCATGTCCCGGGCTGGTTAGGTCTTACAAGGTCTGTTCCTTGTCCAGACTCTAGGCCCCCTCCCTTCCAGAACAACACAGAACACTCCAGAAGCTCCAGTTCAATACATATCTCTCCTACTGGCTCCTTGAATAAATCCCAGTCTGACTTCAAGGCCTCAGGTGTCCTTCCTTCAGGAGTCGCAGGGCCCAGCCAAGCTGGCACACTGGCAGCTCCAGGGATTTGCTCCAAGTCCTGGGCTCTGAAGGGCCTGCTCTCCTGCCCCCTGGTGTTGGGTCCCAGCTACTACATGGGAAAAGGGAAAGGATATTCCAAATTTCCAAATTTCCCATTCATCCAATTCCTTTCCCAAGTTCAGCACCAAAGACTACTCAGGTAGCTCACAATCATAGTGCTGGGACCTTTTAGGGAATGCAGGAGGGGCAGGGTAGAATCTATGATGTCAGGAAGGGAACCCCAGGTCTCAGCCCTGGGTATGGAACAGGGGACAACAGAGCCCCACAATATAGGGACCTGGGACAAAGGCCTTAAGCAGTCCAGTTCCAGACAGAGAGCAGACTCCAGATCCCAGAAAGGACTTGGGAGGAGGTGCAAGAAATCCCTGAGAGTCAGTGCTTACAGGCAGGGAGCTCACGTGTTTTGTGCCTGCCCTCACCCCTGGATTCTTGCCAAGTGTAGAAATGGTATTACAGTGGGGACGGCAACTGACCCTAGAGGTTTGGGCTAAATGCACAATGTGTCCTCACTGCCATGTGCCCTCTTCCCAGAACTGGGAGGATGGCCCCCCAGCCCCACCCATGACTTTCCTTGGACGCAGGTCAGTTTCAGGGCAAGGATTCTGGCAAACTCAGGTTCCAAGGCAGCTGACCCATCCATGTAAGACACCTATGGAGTAATTCCTTAAGATCCCACCTTCAGGAGGCTCTATCTAGCATCAGGGGTGAATACAAAGGAAGAGGAAAGTAGACTCACCATCAGTAATCTCCATCTCATAAGGGGACGGTCTCCTCTTCACTCGGTTGTTGGTGGCAAACATAGGGAAGGCATCTGGCTCCCCAAAGAACCCACTGTGGGAGGGAACAGGCAGATCACAAGATAGCATGTAGGTGGAGGGGAGAAAGACTCCTTAGTGATCCTACCCATAGGTTCCTGAGCATCCTCCCCCTAGAAAACAAGGGCAACCCTGCTCCCCTCATACCTGGGTTTGGGATAGAAAGAGCATCACACACGGACACCCAAACACACACACAGAATGCCCCCACACTCTCTGCTCAGTGACACAAACAAGGGGAGAAGGAGCCACACACCCACACACCACTCCCTCCTACACACTCAGAGGTGAATACCTGGAGCAAACACAAAAATGAACACACATCCCCCAGACGACATGTGCCCCTTCCCGGAGAAGAGCACACAATCCAGACACCTCCCTTCCCAAACAGGTGTGCACCCAGGCAGGAGGTGGCCCATGCTAAATGGTGGGCAACTCTAGCACCTCACAGGGCACACGGTCTCTTTCCCCACAAACCACCCCACCTTTGCCCAGGCCCCAGAGGGCCTATAGACAGACAACAGAAAGAAACCTCCCTCCACTGAGCACTGCTTACATGCCCCTCCACCCACTCTGGGCTCTCAACAGCTTCTTTCCTCAAGGTGTCCCACAGACTCACTAACTGCCCCACATTGCCAACCCCTGCCTCATCTTCCTCTCCCCACCTCAAACCTACCTCCATCTCCCCACCATCTCAGTGATCCCAGCAGGGGAATGGACACCTTAAGGAGAGGGGTACAGACCACATTTAGGGGCAGAGGATTCAAGAGGGGAGGGAAGAATCCACTCCCCACACGCCCTGGAGCACTTTCAGGGCAGGGACCCCTCTTAAAACCTTGGATCCATATCTTTTACCTGTTCACTGAGGGCTGCAGCTTCCAGAAGAATTTCACAGCAAGCACATTCAAACACATTCTTGCCTGGTACTCACACTCAAGCGACTCCCTTCGGTCAATACGACACCCCACTACACACACACACACACACACACACACACACACACACAGCTCAGCCAGGGTGCTTCTGCTCCCCGACAGCCACAGCCCGCACTCTCGAAGGGGTGGACTCCCTCTCGGGCTTGTGTACACCCACGCACGCCTCACACGCACGGAGCACCCCACAACCGGCCCCGCACACACGAACACGCCCGCAGGGGACCCCCGGGTCGCTGGCGCTCGGGGCCGAGTGCAGGCTTTTCGGCAATCGGGCTTACAGCACTCCCTCTCTCCTGTGCTCCCGCCGGTGCGCGCCGTCGGGCAGAAGGCAGTCGGTCGGAGGGGCAGGATGGGCGCCCGGGCCGAGTGCTCCCTCCGTGGCCGCCCGCCCCTCCCGCCCCTCCCGCCCCTCCCGCCCTAACCTGCCGAGCGAGGCCAGCGGCTGGCTGAGGCTGTAGAGCAGCGCGCGGCCGGGGGCGGCGGGGGCCGCCAGCGCGGGCGGGCTCAGCTGCACCATGCGGCCGTCGCCGGGCAGCTCCGTGGGGGCCGAGGCGGGCGCGGGCCCCGGAGGTCTGCACAGCTCGGTGGTGGGCACCCGATGGCGCGCTTCGGCCGCCGCCGCCGCGTCGCGGCCCTTTAAGTCCCGCGCGGCGCCGCCCCCACCGGCGGGGCCGCCCCCCGGGCCGCCGCGCGCGCCCAACTCGATGACCGGGGGCTCCGCTGGGGCCGCGCGGCTCGTCTCCTTGGCGACGCCGTTCAGCAGGACCAGGTGCGGGGGGGCCATGCGGACCTCGGCCGCGTCCCGTCCCTCTAGCGGGGGGTCACTGCGGGCCGCCTCGCTCGGCGGCCGCTCCGTCATCCTGCGGGCAGACAGACAGACAAGCGGACGCCCGCTCTGACAACCGCCCCCAGCCCACCAAGGGGTGGGTGAAGGGCAGAGAGGAATTCGCGCCGCGACGTGGGAAGAGGCCCACTGACTTAGTGCCACGTAGACACACGCACCCCCTCTCTGGGGCCTGAAGGCCCGGTGGCCAGGCTGGGACAGGAGGGAAAGAGGGCCTATGGTTTGGGAGAAGAGAGAGGGTGTCTGGGAGACACAGAGACTGAGGACATGGAAAAAGACGACAGACCTGGAAGAAAAGAAATACAGCCAGCGAAAGAAAACAGAAGGAAAAAAAAGGAGGAAGGAAATGTAGAAAGAGGCCAGAAAGAAATATCATCGTGTCCCCCTGCTCAGGCCGCAAGGGAAGAGGAGGGAACAAATCCCCTGACCGTATTCTTCCCGCCCCCCTTTCGGTTTTGGCGGGGAAACTGTGGCGGGGAGGGGGGTGCTTTTAGAACCTCCCTTTCTCTCAACTAGTAGAGAACTCAGGGAATGGAGGCCACAGGCCTGGGGTGCCCTGTGTCACAGCTGGTGGAGACTTGGGCTCTCCTTTTTAACACATATTCACCCCCCTGCAGGGAGTATCCCTCTGCACTAAGCAAATACACCATGTATTCTGGGCAGCTGCTAGAAAGCCCAGTGCCCCTTTACTCCCTGCCAGACCAGAGATGAAAGACCAGGAAGGGAAGAAGATGATCCTAGCCCTATGGCCCTCTACCCACCCACCCACCTCCCCATCCCCCCATCCCCCCACCCCCCCACCC
>PITA01022676.1:0-29863 GCA_004023965.1 Spilogale gracilis | reverse complement strand
GGACTGGGCCGCTCCCAACACTCTGCTTCACGAATATCAACTCATTTGATCCTCATAATAACCCTATGAAGCAGACACTATTATTTTTCCCTGCCAGGCACAGAGGTGACTCCCCTAAGTCAGAGTCAGTAAGTAGTGGAGCCACTTATCCTATCAGATCAGGGCTCCAAACTTATGATCTCATTTCATCCTTTTTCCTTCCAGTTTTATGGAGATATAATTGACACACAGCCCTATGGACGTTTAAGGTGTATAGCATAAAGCTCAACTTACATATAAAAAGAAAGGAAGGAAGGGAGAGAGAAGGGAAGAGGGAAAGAAAGGGAAATGCTTTTTCATATTTCTTCCTTGTGGTGAGAATTCTTAGGATTTACCCTCTTAACAGCTTTCCTGCATATCACTCAGTGGTGTTGGCCTTAGTCCTCATGTTGGACATCACATCCCTCATATTTATTTATCTTATAACTAGAAATTTGTGCCTTGACCACCTTCTCTAATTCCTCCACCCTCTGCTGCCTCATGGAATCTTAATTATTTCCATAAAGTCCCCATTTCCAAATAAAGTCACGTTGGGGGTTAGGGCTTCTGCAAAAGAATTTTGGGAGATTCAAACATTCAGTCCATAACAGACACCAAAATAACAGTAACAGATAATCCCACCTGTTATCATCATTTTGTGTGGCACTAAGAACGCAGTGTCTCTGGCCCTGGGCTCTGAAGGAGATGCCTGCTACAAATCTTTTGTTAAATTAAAACACACACATATATTATCTGTCTTTGTCATAGGAATTCACCTAAGTTATTTAATCTGACTGTGCTTTAGTTTCCACACCTGAAAATGGGGATAATAATACCTATTTCATAGGGTTGTTGTATTAAGTAAAATACAAAATCCATAGTCTGGCACCCACCACACAGTAGCTACTCAGTCTACCTTAGCTGCCCGTTTTGACTTCTCTTCCAATGATGGTCACAACACAGTGGGTCTGTCTCATTCCTGGTTATTTGTCACCCTCTAACAGTCACATTGTAGGAGATATTCTAGTTTGGCTCCCTCTGCCCCGTTCTACCTCTTTGAGTGGACCTTCCTCTAGAGACTAGGGAGGTGGGGACCAAGGTGGGGTCCTGCCCCTGGAGCAGCAGAAATTTGTTTTTTCTGAGGCGGGAGTAGCAGAGGGGCAGGGGGAGGGCATCTGCTCCGTGATGTGAACCACAGAAGAGCGGTGGCCCTCAGAGCCCACAGCAGGGCAGCAGCTCCTGGGGTGTCTGGATTCATGACTGGAACTAAGGAGGTGGCTCCCCCGTGGGCTAGTTCTGTGATGTTGGCCTCACCAGGCATTTGTTCTGAAAGCTCGGCCGGAGTCTCCCCCTCCAAGTCTTGTGTCTCCCTTATAATGCCTTTCTTCTGGAGTCATTCCTGTCTGAAGCTGAGCCTGGCTCAGACGAGGACTCAGAGATAAAAGCTAGGTGGAACACTAGGATGGAAGTTCCATGGGATTGGGACTGCTTCCTCCCAGGCCTACAACAGTGCCCCCCAGAGCTGCTCAGGAGATCATCTGTGCAACTGTTGACTACATTGGTTATGAAATTCTTACTCCCTGAATAAATTTGTTGCTGTGTAACAACTTACTCCAAACTCGGTGGCTTAAAACAACATACATTCATTATCTCACAGTATCTATGGGTCAGGAACCTGGGAAGAGCTTGGCCAGGGAATTTGGGCTAGGGTCTCTCCTGCAGCTGCAGTCATCTCAAGGCTTCCTGGGGGAGGATCCCCTGCCAAGGTCACTCCCGGGCTGTTGATGGTGGGGGGAGGGGGGCTTCAGTTCTTCACCATGTGGACCTCTCCAAGGTCTTCGTGAGTATACTCCCAACGGGGCAGCCGGCTTCCTTCCCCCCAGGGCTTCCCCACAAGGGAGTGGGTGACTTTCCCCAAGGTGAGTGACCGAAGACAGAGAGCCACACACATCTAAGACAAAAGTCGTTTTATAATTGAGTCTCAGAAGTGACATCTCACCTCACACTCATTAGGATGGCTATTATCAAAAGCCAGTAAGTAACCGGTATTGGTGAGGATGTGAAAAAAAATGGAACACTTTTGCGTGGCTAGTAAGAATGAAAACTGGTATATATATTATTGCAATTAAAAATAAAGTATTTTAAAAGATGCAAAAAAAAGTGTTAAATGGTATAACTGCTGGGTAAAACGGTCTGGCAGTTTATCAAAAAATTAAGCACTGAATTATTGTCCCCCTCATAGATGTATACTCAGAAGGAGGGAAAGCAGGGGCTTGTACACCTGTGTTCATAGCAGCGTTATTATTATTATTTTTTAAGATTTTATTTATTTGACAGAGAGAAACACAGCCAGAGAGGGAACACAAGCAGGGGGTGTGAGAGAGGGAGAAGCAGGCTTCCCGCCGAGCAGGGAGCCGGATGTGGGACTCTATCCTGGGTGTCCGGGATCATGACCTGAGCTGAAGGCAGTCGCTTAACCAACTGAGCCACCCAGGCGCCCCCCATAGCAGCGTTATTGACAATGACCCAATGTGGGTGTGGCCGAAGTGTCCGCTGACAAAGAGGTGGGCAAACGCGGCATATAATGGCCAGCACAGAGGAACTGTATACATGCAGCCTTAAAAAGGAAGGCTGTTCGGACACAGGCAACGACATGGATGAGCCTTGAGGACATTGTACCAGATGGCTTAAGCCAGTCACAAAAGAACAAATACGGTGTGATTCCACTTGTATGAGGTTCCTAGAATAGGCAGACTCCCAGAGAAAGAAAGAATGGTAGTCACTAGAGGCTGGGGACAGGCAGGGAGTGGGGAGTTGTTTAATGAGGATAGAGTTTTAGTTTGACATGATGAGAACGTTCTGAACGTGGATGGTGGTGTTAGTTGCACAACACTGCTGATGTCATCACACTAACCTGCACACTGGCAGGCGCCACTAACAGTTTCTTTGGTCAAGAATCTGGGAACAAGGGTCTCTGGGGGGCTCAGTCATTAAGCATCTGCCTTTGGCTCAGGTCATGATCCCGGAGTCCCAGGATCAAGCCCCCCATCGGGCTTCTTACTAGGCGGGAAGCCTACTTCTCCCTCTCACACTCCCCCTGCTTGTGTTCCCTCTCTCACTGTCTCTCTCTCTGTCAAATAAATAAAGAAAAACTTTAAAAAATAATAATAAGTAGATAGATAAAATATTTTTTAAAAACAAACGAAGCATCTGCCTGCTGTTTTACTAAAGCACTTACAATGCCCTCCACTTACTAATGTGCTGTGATTTGTACAAGATCATAAGCAAATAGGGGTGCCTGTGTCGCTCAGTTGGTTAAGCGACTGCCTTCGGCTCAGGTCATGGTCCCGGAGACCCGGAATCGAGTCCCACATCGGGCACCCTGTTTGGCAAGAAGCCTGCTTCTCCCTCTCTCACTCCCCCTGCTTGTGTTCCCTCTCTGGCTGTGTTTCTCTCTGTCAAATAAATAAATAAAATATTTTTTTAAAAAAGATCATAAGCAAATAGAGAATACCCAAATGATAACATTTTCCACTTCTTTCCAAAGTTTGTACTAACATACATGCTCTTAATAAGTTCTCTCTCTCTCTTTTTTTAAAGATTTTATTTACTTATTTGACAGAGAGAAACACAGCCAGAGAAGGAACACAAGCAGAGGG
This sequence comes from Spilogale gracilis, assembly GCA_004023965.1. NCBI lineage: Eukaryota > Metazoa > Chordata > Mammalia > Carnivora > Mephitidae > Spilogale > Spilogale gracilis. Next base: position 26,186 of record PITA01022676.1, on the reverse strand, counting down.
ACTGAGAGAGGGAGAAGCAGGCTTCCCGCCGAGCAGAAAGCCTGATGTGAGGCTTGATCCTGGGTCTCCAGGATCATGCCCTGAGCAGAAAGCAGTCGCTTAACCAACTGAGTCACCAAGGCGCCCCAGTTCTCTGTCTCTTTTTAAAGATTTATTTATTTATAAGAGAGAGAGAGATTGTGGTGGGAGGGACAGAGGGAGAGAGAGAGAAGCAGACTCCACGCAGAGCACACACAGAGCCCAACATGGGACTCGGACTTGACCCGACGACCCTGAGATCATGACCTGAGCCGAAATCAAGAGTCAACTGCTTAACCAACTGAGCCACCTAGGTGCCCTGATAAGTTCTCTTAAGTAGCTTAATTTTTCCTGTGTATAATGACTTTTCTTTTTTTTCTGTCTGATTTAGCCATCTATTTCTTCCTGTACAGTGTATCTTCCACTTTGGGAAAGTTTATGTTTTGCCACCTCACTTTTACAAAAGAGCAAAGCTAGCTAGTCCCTGTTCCTGCTAACTGGAATCCAAAGAGGCTTTTCGCTTTTACCAGAAAAGCTGAAAAGCCCCAACAGCGTTCAGTGTTTGTTCTGCAGCAAACCCTGAGAGGCACTGTGTAGCCTGGTGCAGGCCTGCCCCTCACCTGGACCCCACTTGGCATCTCATCTAGGCCTCAAGCAGCTAAAGCTATGAACTGTGACCGTGAGCATCTGTGCTGTATCTTGATTTATTCTGTGCATCCGTTAGCAAGATGTGTTCTAAGATCACATCGGAAAAGCCTAAGAGAGGTGATTCTGGTGGTCTGGAACACTCCCAAATTTCCATACACGTGAATGGTAGTTAGCTCTTTGCTTTACCCCCTTTTGGCTTAGGAAAGGTTTCCAAGGATCCCTTTACTTTTGGAGAGCGGCGGGAGGGGAGGGGAGGGGGGACACCTGTAACTTCTTTTCTCTTCTGAGAGACCAAACTGTTCCCAATGTAATCTAACACTGTCTGGACTTTTTTATAATATTGTATCTGTTTTCCTTCCTCTTCTTTTTTCTTTCCCCAGGGTATATTACAGAAGAGTTTTAGCTATTTCTCAATATTAAACAGTTGCTTTCTGGGGAAAGGAATCAATCAGCAAGAAAATAAGCTTTTTTTTTTTTTTTTTTTAAAAAAGGGGGTTTAGGGGGACCTGGATGGCTCAGTCCACTAAGCGGCTGCCTGAAGCTCAGGTCATGATCCCAGGGTCCTGGGATCGAGTCCCTCATCGGGCTCCCTGCTTCCTCTACTTGTGCATGTGCTCGCTCTGTCAAATAAATAAATTCTTTTTTTTTTTTTTTTAAGATTTTATTTATTTGACAGAGAGAAACACAGCCAGAGAGGGAAAACAAGCAGGGGGAGTGAGAGAGGGAGAAGCAGGCTTCCTGCTGAGCAGGGAGCCCGATGTGGGACTTGATTCCAGGTCTCCGGGATCATGACCTGAGCCAAAGGCAGTCACTTAACCAACTGAGCCACCCAGGCGCCCCAAATAAATAAATTCTTAAAAAAAAAAAAAGTCTCAGCTCCTTCCCTTTTGCTTTTTGTTATTTGTTGTGCTTCTGGTTATACCTACTTTGGGAGACAATAGGACTTTATCAAAAGAGTCATACATGAAGTAGAGCCAATTTTTACCCAAACTGAGATTTCCATGTATTAGGGGCTTCCTACATTGTGTGCTTTCCCCAGCTCATTGCTTTTTCAAAATTTCTTCCTTCTTCTTCACCTTATTCCTTTCCCTTCCCCTCCTTCTCACTTTCTCTACTAGGGGTACAGGAGTTGGCCATTTTATTTCCATCTTTGGTGTTCACCAGTGTGCTACCCCAAAGGTCACCTCCCCTGCTCAGGAATCACCCAATCTCCCTCTCTCCCCCTCCTTCCTATAGAAGCACAAGTACCCATGGGCTGGGAGATTTTTTCCTTTTGTCTTTGTAGGGGAGCTGGGGACAGCTGGGAGGTGTTGTTTTATTTGAGGGAAGCGTGCTAATGTGTGCTTTTCCACTCCCCTGCTCGTGGAGGAGGAGACAGGAGTTAGACTAAGTGACAACTGAAAAAATTTTTAAACAGCTGGCAACACATCAGGGCTCACATGACCAGGGCTGTTCCCTGACTTCCCATCTTGCTTAGCACATGAGAGACTTTGTAATGGACAGCTGACATACCCCCTCAGACTCCAAGTTCACTTTCTTATTGCTAAGACTTTGAATCTTAAAAGTCATCATTTTTGACATGGAACTAAACAATTATCACCAGTTGAATCATTTGTTTTATAAGGTTGGCTCATTATTGACAGTCCACAATCAGAAGTCTCTGAAGAAATTGCACCCTATTTAAGACAGAGCTTTCTGTATAATTCTGAACGCACACCCTGCTGTTTGCAGTATAGTGACGGAAATATCAATGTCCAAGTCTGGGTTCCTCCAGGAAACTGACTGAGGTGCAGAAGAGTGTGCAGGACATTTACCAAGGAGTGGTCCCGGCATCTCACCTGAGGGAGGGAGCAGAAGGGAAGGAATCCAGGATTGGGCCGATGCAAAACTGGGCTATGGTGAATGCAGTCTCAACAAAAGTTCCCATGGGCCCCACGGAGAGCTCTGAACTTGGGATGGCCTCTCAGAGCTGCCCCATTTGTGTCAAAGTCTAGGTCAATTAGTCACTGGATGTGGGCCACCCTGGGAAGGGAGTAGAACCTTGGGTGAGGCACTTCTTCTCAGCTGAGGCAACTTGCAAGGAAGCCAAGAGCTGAGAGCTATCTGCTGGCAGCCTCCCACAGCCGGGGGACTGAGGTCATCATCTAAGGGAGTTTGGGTGGTGCCCTTGAGTGTTCACGATCATCAGGATAACCTTTTGCAAGAAGAACATCCTTGTGAGTCTGAAAGGGTGAATTCACATAAACATAAGGTAAGGTAGTCTCTGTGGTGTAGACAAAAGCCCCTGGGCCTCGAGGCTGGTCCACAGCTCTCCAACAAGCCCTGACTGAAGAGTAGAGAAGCAAGTTTATGCTTAACCCTCCTCCTCCTCCTTCCCCACCAAGTTTCCTCCACTGTTCACACAGCTCTGGAAGGCAACTCGGGTGACCCCCCACCCCCGCCCCAGGACAAGGGAAGAGCTGGCTTGCTAGCTGGGACCCAGGCAGATCTCATGCCTACATTACTCCTCCTGCAGTCTGATACTTACCCTAAAGCTTCAACCAATCCTCTGCTGTTCTCATACTTAAGTCCTGCTTCCGTCCTTTTGTGATAACCTGAAAATGTGACCCAAGGTGAGGAACGGGCAACTTTTCTGGAGGCATAATTGTCTTTGCTTCTCTTTCTCCTCCCTTCTCTGTCAAGTGAACCCTGAGCTCAGCACTCTTTAAGTGGGGTACAGCTCTTAAGCTTCCTCTCCACACTCAGCAGGAACCCCTGTGTGAAATTTCTAACGCCCTTTTGGAGAAGGGATATCAAACTTGGTACCAGCTTCTGGCATTCTGAAATGATTTGTGTTATACCCAGATAGGTGAAAGGAAGAATAAGGCAAAAGCAGTTGAAACCGAGGAGAAATCACTCTTTTATGTTAGGAAAAGAGAATGTATTCCTGTTTCCCTTCAAAGTTTTCTTTTGGAGTTGAACTTTGTAAAGAGACAACAGTAGAACATATTATAGGTTCTGTGAATTGTTTATATTTACAGAAGAATTTTTGATTCTATATCTCATTTGAAATTTTTGGTTTTGAGTACAGAACAATAATAGTACTTCACCGACTATGTCTGACTAGAATCAAACAGATGTCTGACCAGGTAACAGATGTTATGTGTATACACTGCAAAAGCAGTTGGTACTCATGTGTAAGAAAGAGATGAGTGTGACTTCAGATTTCTTTATAACTTGTTAGATAGGAAATTTACAGGAGCTGATAAACTTTTGATGAACAAAAGCCTAGCATGTTGAAATCAGAAGGTTTTCTTGTATTTAAAAAGAATTTTTAAGTAATGAGAGAGAAGAATCCTGAAAAGCAGGTATTACATGATAGGAAGAAGTACAAAGAAACAGAAAATCGGTCCTACAAAGGGATCTCCCAAAGATTAAAAAGGTGAAGAAGAAACATCAGAATGAGCTGTTAAATCTCACTCAATAATGTGCGTGATTTCTGTCTTGACTATGAGAGAAAATACTACTTTTTAATTTTTTTGTTGTCTTAGGTTTCCCACTGAGTTTCATGCTGGTGACAGTGAGCACTAAGAGCGGCCCTTCATTCCAGAAAGAACGCGAGATATAGCCGCAGGCCAAAACGAGTTCTATGACCCTCACTCCATATTTTACCTTGCCTGTAAAAGAGAAGCGATGAGAGATGAGGTGAGAGACCTGCAAGGAACACCATATGTTTTCCATTGTCACACAGCTAACGAACAAGAGAGCCACTATTTAATCCAGGCACGGGCTGTTCCGAAGTTCGTGCTCTTTCCACCACCTCGGCTTGACTCCTGAGAGTTTTCTGGGTGACCATCGAGAATCTATGACCCAGAAAATGGAACTGAAACTTTCCAAGAAAATGCCAGGAACGGAGTCTTAAAATGCAGATAGATTTCAGATGAATGCTGTAAGAGGAGAGAACTTAGAGACTTTTAGTTGAGGGCAGAATATCTGTTTCTTACAGAGTTTACTTAATTTGAGGTTCTAAATATAGTTTATGTGCAATTTCCCCAGGAGAGAGTTCATAGACCATATCAGATTCTAAATGATGCTTGTGACATTTAAATAATTTATATGCTAAACGATCAGAAAAGTAGAACAAAAACAAACAGAAAGTAGAAACCAGAGATTATGCGAACAGAAAAGAAGGAAGGCAAATAGAAGGAAAAGAAAGTGAAGAAGGATGTAAAGGGAATGTTGAGAGCAAGGAAATTCTTACTTCCTCTTTCTCCCTCTGTCCCCACTTTCTGTTGTCCAGTACCTTTGTCAGCTGCTGAGGATGATGGCCTGGAGACTCAAAGGACTCATACCAGGAGGCAGAAAGGGATGCGAAGTCCTTTTCCTGTCTTACAGATGTGGGGATAGGGCTAGATTAGGAAGAGTGCCTCTGCCCTCAGAGGGCATCGTTTCTAAGTAGATGTGGCTGAACTGAGCCACAACCAGGATTGAATAAGTTAATCAGAAGTCACAGAGGAACTGGGACTCAACAGTTAATAGTGTAGCGAGCTAAATGGATATTATAGCATGTTATATATAAAATTATAGCATGCTGTATAAAATGGAGCGATCATACAACATATGCATTTTGGACTGAAGAGAAATTTGAGGTTTCCTACCATGGTGAGTGGTAAAGAAAAAAAAAAAAAAAGAAAGAAAGAAAAAGTGAATTATTGTCAAACAGGTAACAGAGCAAGTTCTGAGTTTTCTGTCTGGGTCAACCACTGACCACCTCACTTCCTTTTTTATTTTTTAAGATTTTATTTACTTATTTGAGAGAGAGAGAGCAAGAGAGAGAGAAAGAGCATGAGCAGGGGGAGATGAGGGCAGAGGGGGAAGCAGACTCCCCACTGAATATGGAGCTCAATGCGGGGCTCGATTCCTGGACTCCAGGATCACGACCTGAGCCAAAGGCAGATGCTAAACAGACTGAGCCAACCAGGCGCCCTTTGCCTCACTTCCTTTTTCCAGGTCATCAAGTTTCCTAATACCCTAATACCCACCCACAGAAAGTTTTCTCTCATTTACACAAATTCAAATTGGTAAAATCAGTTATAAAGATAGAAACTGATTTTTGGAGGACAATATTTGAATAAAGCTCAGAATTATAGAACTGGAGATTTCTTATTATAACCAAATTTTAAGTGATTAGAAGGCACTCACATACACTGATGGAGTGCTCCTGGATAGATTGGTCAGTTAAGTGTCTGCCTTCAGCTCAGGTTGTGATCTCAGGGTCCTGGGATCGAGTCCCACATTGGGCTCCCTGCTCCTTCTGCCCCTCAACCTTGCTCATGATCGTGCTGTCTCTCAAACTATGTCTCTCAAATAAATAAAATCTTAAAAAAATACACTGATGGATGATGGACATAAGGTTTTTGTTGTATTATTCAGAATAGGACTAGGTTATGTTATGCATGACAAATAACCTTAAAAATCTCTATAACTTATTTCTGGTTCATGCTACATTGAAGGTTGACAGTGGTTTTGTTCCACAAACCATCAGAGACTCAAGCCAACACTGACTCCACTATCTTAAGACACTTCTGTCTTAGCACATGGCTTCATGGGCACCATACAAAGGTACAGTGTGAAGTCAATTAAATCCTACTTTCAGGCCAGAACTGGTCACATGATCTCAACCAAGGGGCAAGGAAGTAAGAGGAAGAGGAGTTCCAGATGTGGTGATTCTTGTAATCTCTACCACCCAATGTTCTTTGGATTTGTGGAGATTGTGTCAATATTACCACTAGTTGATTAATTAATTAATTTTTGAGAAAGAGAAAGTGGGTGGGGGGGAGGGGCAGAGAGAGGGGGAGAGAATCCTAAGCAGGCTCTATGCTGCACATGTGGGGCTTGATCCCATGACCCTGACTTCATGACCTGAGCCCAAATCAAGAGTCAAAAGTCCAACTGACTGAGCCACCCAGGCTCCCCGGTACTGCCATCAATTTGGACACATGATTAATTGAATTTTCATTTAAAAAGCATGCTAGACAGGGAGTTGCTGTGTCAGCTCATGTGGAGTTGAGCTTTGATATAAGAATTCTCATAAGTTAGGTAAGTTTATATATTTTAGTATCTTTAGAGAATCATTAGAGAAATCAATAAAATACAAATTCCTGGTCCCCTAGTCCCTAGAGATTTTTAATCCAGTTAAGCTGAGGCACAGTCCAGGAATTTGGATTTTAACAAGCACTTCTTTTTTTTTTTTAATATATATTTTTTAAAGATTTTATTTATTTGACAGAGAGAAACACAGCCAGAGAGGGAACACAAGCAGGGGGAGTGAGAGAGGGAGAAGCAGGCTTCCCGCCAAGCAGGGAGCCTGATGTGGGACTCGATCCCGGGTCTCCGAGATCATGACCTGAGCCGAAGGCAGTTGCTTAACCAACTGAGCCACCCAGGCGCTCCTTTAACAAGCACTTCTGAGAGTTTTCGTGCTGGTGGTCTTCACAGTTTGATAAACACAGGATTATTGGTTTTTGCCTTATTGACAGTGGCATCACTGTCCATCAGATCAGGATTTCAGCACGTGTGAGAGCATGTGTGTATATGATATTTTCTTTTGAGGAACAGAATGGTAAGAAGCAGATGGCTGTTGCTTCTATTTCCTTGATTTTCACAAGCTAAAGCCTTGGTGGAAAGGGACCTGAAAACTTCAGACATGTGTGGAGAAAAACAGCTGAAAATGCCAGGGAGGAAGTAGAAAGTTGATGGAGAGAAGCTGTGGATAATAAAGGACTAGGAAGGTTGCAGAAGCAGAGTGGAAATGAGGAGAATGAGCATTCCTAGCAGACCAGTCACGTTCCTGGGTACAGGGATTAGTTTATCTGGGTCAACATATGGTCTAGCGGGAAAGAGAAGGTGCTGAAAGGCACTTACAATATGGCCAAGCAGTGTTATGATGGTTTTTTTGTTTGTTTTTTAATGTTATGATGGTTTTTATTTAGAACTGCTTAACCGAAAAATGAAGACTGCTGAGAAGGGGAACATAGAGCTCAGTTCCCTGTCATTACTTGAAAATGTGGTCATTTACTAATGAAATAATCAAAGACATGCACAAATATCACGCACAAGATTTTTGTAACTTTTTTATAGTGATGGAAAAATTGGAAATCACCTAACCATTTGCCAGCTGGAAATTGGTAAAGTACATTTAGCTTTATCCGTGTGATTGGGCTGATGTGTAGCCATTAAAAGTGCTCTGGGAACATCCAGGAAAGAGCAGTGTATTAGTGGGTTTATTAAAATCTCCTTCCAAGGCTTTCTGGAATGAATAAAACAAGATACACCAAAGAAATCATCATCCAACAAAGAATCTAGGGGATTTTCTCAACCTCATATCACAGACCTCAAGAAATACAAAACAATTAAGCCTAACTTGATACAAAATTCTGGGAATCAACCAACAACCCCCTTTTTGGAGTGAACTGCACAAAGTGGTGAGAAGAGGCAGAATTTCTGAAAATCCCGCTAAAAATAATTTTCACTTCAGAAGGACAGGAAATAGGGGCTTGAGTTGGCAAGAGACAAGATCTGGAATGTTCCACTTGGGGCCTTTTTTCCTCCTTGTAAAGCCAAACATCAGTCGAAGGCCACAGTCACGGGAGGGAGTCCAGAAATAAGCTTTTAGCAGCAAATGTCTCTGTGGGGCTGGCAGCCTGGGACAGAGCGAGCTGAGTGGAAGAACGTGCCTGGAGTCACATGAGACATGACTTTCACACCACCCTGCAGGACCTGCCTCCAGCTTTGATCAGCAGAAGAAAGCAGACAGACCCAAATCCCCAGACCCGCCACCATCCACGGGACAAGGTAGATGCTCTATTCCTTGGACCCAGCAGGCTACAAAGTTTTTAAATGACACGATAACCATTTTATTTTAAAAGGCATACATAGGGACACCTGGGTGGCTCAGTTGGTTAAGCGACTGCCTTCGGCTCAGGTCATGATCCCGGAGACCCAGGATCGAGCCCCACATCGGGCTCCCTGCTCGGCGGGAATCCTGCTTCTCCCTTTCTCACTCCCCCTGCTTGTGTTCCCTCTCTGGCTGTGTTTCTCGCTGTCAAAAAAAAAAAAAAATCTAAAAGGTATACATAATACCCTGTATGCACGGGGCGGGCGGGCGGGGGGACCTGCAGGAAGGCATGCCAAAATAATAGTAGGACTATGTGTGCCCTTTTTCTTTTTTCTTTTGGTCAGGCTTTTTCCTACCCTCTATGATGAACATATAATGACTTACATAGATATTGAAAAGATAAATAAAAATTTAAATAAAAATTGAATTACTTTGATTTGGGCAATAAATATTTCCATTTTTTCCCCCTGCCAGATTTGAGCTTGTAGTATTTTGCAACTATTAAGATGAAAAGAGAAAGAAGAAGAGCTGGCAACACCTCCTCTTCCGGCCAACCCGAGCATTAAGTACAGCAGACGCCACCATATTGTGGGATTTGGGCAGAGCTGGCCTCCCCACAGCCCCACAACTCTTCCCACTGGCACCCCAGGAACATTTCCTCTCTCTTCTCACAGGGGTGAACTCAACATTAACTGTTTGAAGATCTTGGCTGATACTGGTTTGCCTCTGAGGGGGTTTACTTCAGGTACAGAACGACTCCAATGCCTGGTCATATTATGATGTTATACTTTAAAGATCAGCAATCGGGGCACGTGGGTGGCTCAGTTGGTTAAGCGACTGCCTTCGGCTCAGGTCATGATCCTGAGACCCGGGATCAAGTTCCACATTGGGCTCCCTGCTCCACGGGAAGCCTGCTTCTCCCTCTCTCACTCCCCCTGCTTGTGTTCCCTCTCTGGCTGTGTTTCTCTCTGTCAAATAAATAATATATATATATTTTTTAAATAAAGATCAGCAATCCAAACAAAAAATGGCTTTCTATGTCCTGCAAATAAATGCTCAATTCATGATTGCAATGAGAGATCTGTCTTGAGCATCTTCTTCCATCCATCTTCATTTATTTTTTAAAAAATATTTTCTTTATTTATTTGACAGAGAGAAACACAGTGAGAGAGGGAACACAAGCAGGGGGGAGTGAGAGAGGGAGAAGCAGGCTTCCCGCCAAGCAAGGAGCCCGATTCAGGGTTCGATCCAGGGACACTGGGATCTTGACCTGAACTGAAGGTAGACACTTAATGACTGAGCCACCCAGGCACCCCTTCCATCCATCTTCATATTCCTCTTCATTGTTTTTCTTATTCACATTCTTATACTATATGACAATTTCTTCGTATACATTAAATGGTTTAATTCTCATAAAACTTGTAACAGGTTGGCATTATTAAAACAATTTTATGGATAAGTCTTGAGACAGAATATCTCAACTTTGATACTATTGGCACTTGGGTCATGATAATTCTGTTTTTCAGGGGCAGTCCTGTTTTGCAGCATCCCTGGCCTCAACCCAGTTGATGCCAGTGGCACCCCACTCTCCTCCCACATAGCAGGGACAACTGAAAATGCCTCTAGACATTGCCAAATATTTCCTAGGGGTTGGGGTTAGAAGTATCACCATACCTGGATCCCATCTGCTTTACTCATTGTTGTGGACCTCAATTTGTTCAGAATTCAGGAAAGGGGTGGTGTGACATTTAGTCAAATATCCCAACATTTGATGAGCTGTTTGTCCTTTTTTTATCAATTACGGCAGCCGTTTGTATAGTAGGTATGATAATTATCTACCACGTTGTCCTCTGCTTTCTGCCCCAGGAGTCTCACTGTAAGGACTGTATCAACCAGTTCCCTTACTCTCTGGCTTCCCATTGGATTTGACCAGTGGGCAGCTCCCCGAGGTGAAGGGAAGGAGAATGACATCAGGGAATTTATTTCCTAACTCCTCTGACTGGCTATATCCTTCAAACACAGGTCAGGACACAGGTCACAGTTCGCCTCGTGGAAATATCACTATGTGACTTTCTCCTTCTTATATCCACATCGCTCTCCTGCGTAGTTCTCCTGAACCCTACCTGTAACTTTACAAATTGTCCCTTAATTAAGCTCTCCTCAAATTATCCTCATTTGTACTCTCTTTTCCTGGCTGCTACAAGGCAGCAATTAAAAAAAAATGGGGGTGCCTGGGTGGCTCAGTCGTTAAGCGTCTGTCTTCGTCTTAGGTCATGATCCTCGAGTCCTGGGATCAAGCCCCACATCGGGGTCCCTGCTCTGCAGGAAGCTTATTTCTCCCTTTCTTGCTCCCCCCTGCTTGGGTTCCCTCTCTAGCTGTGTTTCTCTCTGTCAAATAAATAAAATCTTAAAAAAAAAAAAAAAAAAAAGGATAACACTACCTGAATATATTCTAGCTGTAAAAATTTGAACCGTCCCCATAAAGTGAACACATCTACCTTAACCTTCCATCTCCCAATTATAGTCGCTGTCTCACAGTTAGCCATTCGTTACATGTACGTCTACAGAAATAATACCACACTGTGTGTATCGTTCTATATCTTGCTTTTTCAAATTCCTGTCTTGACGATTTTTCTACTTCAGAGCAATACAAAACCTAGCACATTTTGAAAACTTACTGCAGTTGTTTATTTAACCACTCTCCCATTCACTGCCATTAAGGGTATTTCCAATTTTTCACTGTTATAAACAACACAACTCTGAAAAGCCTTTCACATTCTTTCCAGTGTACTATGTAGGCAATTATTTTTCTAAGGCAGATGCTGAGAAATAAAATGCTGGGCTGAAGGTTAAGTGCATTTTCTTAGGTTTCATTTTGTTTGTATATCAAAGTTCCTCCCTCAAAGGCCAGATCTTTCCTGTGTGTAGATGCACATGTCTATATAACAGAATGCCTAGAAGACTAGACTCGAAGCAGTATATTTTAAAAGGGGGACTTTTATTTAAAAGTTGCAAGACTTCTGCCTTTAGGACTTGACTTTTTTTTTTTTTTAAAGATTTTATTTATTTGAGAAAGTGAGTGAGAGAAAAGCACAAGAAGGGGGGAAGGTCAGAGGGAGAAGCAGACTGCCTGATGAGCGGGGAACCCAGTGAGGAACACAATCCTGGGACTCCAGAATCTTGACCTAAGTTGAAGGCAGATGCTTAACCTGACTGAGCCACCCAGGCGCCCAGGACTTAACATTCTAGCTTTTGGGTTCTCTGTGTCATTGTAAAGTGAGTGTGAATCCCGGGCCACAACTCAGATGTGCAAGATATGTCAACATATTCACAAATATGGCATTTCTGCATCAAGTTCCTGTTCTGCCTGGTTCCCAAAATGAAGTCTGTTAAAGCAGAAAATTTCTGTCCATTCCATGTGTTTCCTTAATAGTGTGGGGTCCCCTCTCATTTCCCTGGTGGTGGCAGGCTGAGGGCACTCATGGGAGTGACTTGAGGGCAGGTTGCATACTGTCTCGCTGTCTTTGATCTCAGCCCTTGCTGGGGTGCTCCTTGCCATCTGACCCTGGTGTCTCTGCCCCATGGCCTTGCCAGGCCTGGCTCTTTTTCAGCTACCACTGACCTCTTCATGGCAGAGAAAACAAGTAGCCATGCTTCTTTGCCAAGCTGGAGTGTGGAGAAACGCACCAAGCTTTGTGCACTTTGCCTGTGAGGCCGTGCTAAATTGGACCCCTGGGAACTTCCTCATAAGCAAAGAACAGGAGCCCTCCTTCCAGATTCCCCAAGCAAGTCAATGGTTTCTAGAAATGCTCACCTCCACCTGGTCCTGGACCATGTATGGAGATAGGGAGTGGGACCCACAGGTAGGGTGAGCATATGACTGGGCTGGTTTGCCTTGATAGTCCTGTTTGGTCTGTGATCCCAGCATAATTCGATAGTTCCCCATTATCTGTGGCTTTGCCTTCCCTAGTTTCAGTTCCTCATGGCCTACTGTGGCTCAGAAGCTCGTGATTCTTCTCCTGACCTATAAACAGAAGGTCAATAGCAGCCTAACATCATGTCAAATCACATCATCACAAGAGGAGGAAAGGTAAGTATAGTACAGTAAGATATTCTGAGAGAGACACACACACACATACAGAGACCACATTCACATAACTTTTGTTACAGTATGTTGTTATAATTGCTCTATTTTATTATTAGCTATTGTTGATCTCTTACTGCATCTACTCTCTAAATTAAACATCATCATATGTATGTATGTATAGGACAAAGCATACTATGTATAAGTTTTGGTGCTTTCTGCTGAGTGTCTTGGGACGTGGATGGGGGAGCTAGTAGATTAATAGCACTCCCTTTCACTTTCAAAAAGTGAACCAGTTGGGATGCTAAACTTTATGCTCTCCCTACCCACACAGAATCTCATTCACCTGTTTCCTTTCTAACTCTCCTCTCTTCCAACCAAGAGAAGCTGTGTCGCATTTTGGTTTACAAGACCTGACTCTTGCCATCACCTCATATTCTTTCCAATCTAGTGTTTATGGCCTAAAATTAAAGCTGCAACTCCTTCAAGGCCAGGGTTTTGACACTGAAAAATCCAGATGTTTGAACCTCCAAAAAGCATTTCCTCTTCTTCTCTGATGTAATAACCCTTCCCTGGGATATACAATGGCTGCCTCCCCAGTCTCCTTTGACTGGTAAAGGGCCATCAAGTAAAAGATAAAGTAACAGTAATGAAAAAAAAAAATCATTGTATAGGATTCCAAAAATTTACCCTACCACAACCCTCCTCTTTCCTATAATTCCCCCTGAACTTACAAAGAAACTCGGACTCGTCTAGAGGTGTTCTCTACTCCCACGCTTCCCAGGAAGTGGGGACTGGATCTAAGTTGAATGCTTGGGGAAGTCAGTTCCACTCTAGGCTCCTGGGTACATCACTGGCCCAGGACCCAGACCCAAGAGTTAGACACAACCCTGGAGAGAGGGAGACTCTGAATGAACTGGAATGAAGTTTCTGCTACCCAGGGGAAGGGGCGTACAAAATAGAAATTAAACAGACTTACAGAAAAATAAAGCAAGGCACATTTTTTGCCCATCTGAGTTGTGACCTAAGACCCCTGCTGCATGCAGGGATTAATACAGGCTTTGTAATAGCAGTGAGGGTAGTCATAATAATGAAGATAGTAATAGTTATTGACTATTTCCTACGTACCATGCTTTGTTCTAAGGACTTCATATGTTGTTATGCCATAGCTAGTATTTATTTGTCCCATTTTATGGAAGAAAATAGAGTCAGCAAGATTAAATTATTGCCCAAGGTCATAGTATACGTGGGCCCTACAGACTGATGGCAAACCATAGAAAGGAATCTGGGGTAGGTCACTCTGGGACATGAGAAAACTGGTGTGTAGAGCTGAGGCAAGTCTCAGAAGTCACTGTAGTTTAGAAGTATCAGTGGGCCAAGACGAGACTGCATTTGGAAAAAAAAAGTAGCATCTGAGTCTATGCAGGACAGCCAGCGAAGGAAGAAACTGTAAGGGTAAGAAAAGGAGAATTTAAAACTCTTGAAAGACCTTTTTCTGTTCTGTAGTTTGGACTTGCTTTCAAGCTTGTGGTTCCTAGCTCCCCGTCATGGCACGGGGACCCCAGCTCTGACCAGCAGGGAGAGGGCTCCCTGCTGACCGCCTTGCGGTTCCTGAAGCCCCCAGCAGAGCAGCCCGCTTTGGACGAGGACCCAGTTCCCAGTGCCTGAGGGAAAAATCATCCCCGTCCTAAAAGGGATATCATTTCTGTTTTGTTTCGCCTCTGAGACAACTCTTCAGTTTCCGGAAGAACAGATGCCTTACTGCTTCTCCTGATTCTATCCATGGGAAATGGAACATTTGGCAGTGGACTGTCACACAGAAGCTCAGAGGGGTATGGGACTTCGGCAAACTAGAAGGGACCCCGAAAACACCAAGAGTTTAGGCTCAGCCTGTCCCCCTTCCCTGGCTGAGGCCCAGAAGGAAATGAGGAGGGGAGGAAGGCTTGGCGAGGCAGGCGGGGTCAGCGGAGGACCGTCATCACACGCTCCCCTAAAGGAAAGGCAGCAGCTCAGCTCTGCAGGCAAAGGTGCGAGCAGTAGCCCCCAGGGAAGTGAGGAGATCCGAGAGCGTGGCAGTGGGGCTGGGGGGGTGGGGGGCCGGCTATGAGGGGTGGGAGCTGCAGGGCAACGGATTGGTTCCCTGTGTGTCTCCCAGCGGGGAGCATGCAACACAGAGACCCAAAGGACAGCAACAGGGTGCTGTCACAGAGCCTGGGACTCTCAGAGGAGGCAAGCAAGTTCACGTTTCTCTTCCTACGATGCTGCAAGTCTTCTCTGACCCCCATTCCCAGAGGTGAAATGCAGCGCTGGCGCGGGGTGGGGGTTGGTAGACCTGTATTGTTGAGAAATCATGATGTGGATTAGCTAAGATCTCACTTTTGCCACCCTGCAGGATGAGGTGTAGTGGTGAGCCATGGCTATCTCAGACAAAAATTATTGTTGTAAAAATAATGTTACCTGTCTTGTGCACCTGAGTTTAAGATCTGCGTGATTGGTACCCACTCTGTTTATTTTAGGAAGTTTGCTGGAACCAGCCCTTTCTTACTACAACAGAGGTACCGGCTGCTGTCCAGGAATGTGGGGCATCACCAATAACTGGAAGGCAGACGAGAAGTGTTGTGGCTTTGTAATGTGCATTGTACATTCAGGTGAGTGGTGTTTTTCTTGACGTGGGGTGTGAATGGTAGGAGGGAGAGTCTTGGCTTTACGCAAATGAAGACAATGCTAATTCTCAAGGAAAAAGGTGTTTATTAAATTTTTGGTTGTTGGGGCACCTAGGTGGCTCAGTTGGTTAAGGGCCTGCCTTCAGCTCAGGCCATGATCCCAGGATCCTGGGATCGAGTCCCACAGTGGGCTCCCTGCTCAGCCAGGAGCCTGCTCCTCCCTCTCCCTCTGGCCCTCCTCCATCTTGTGCTCTCTCTCTCTCTCACACGTACTCATTCTCTCTTGAATAAATAAATAAAATCTTTTTTAAAAGTTTCAGCTGTTTTCAGGTAAGAAACAAAAGGAAAAATCAAAAGTGTCTGTTTTTGAGACTTTGCTGGGGCCCAGGTGACAGTGTGAGAGGATCGCAGCATCTCTCTGGTGCCTGAGGGGTGTGGAAGTCTGTTAGCAGAGGTGCTGGTGATCTTGTGCAAGGGCAGCAGGCAACCTCCATCAGGCAGCCTTGTGGGCAGTGGACATCCACAAGGAGCGAGGGGTTAAGAAGGAAGAACAGGGCAGCCAGTAGACTCACACCCTGGAGATCATGGACGATCAGGCTCTGAGGAGTTCTGATATGATGCAAGATGCTGAGACCTAGAAGTGAGGGTGACTCGTGATCGATGTGAAGAGCTCTCTGACACTCAGGAATAAGAACACATTACTTTTTGACAGACACCAGCCTCCTTACTTGTAGTTCTTTCTGTTGTTTCAGTGATCCTCAGTCAGCTGTGGCCCGGAAGCAGATGATCGTCCTTCCCATGTGTCATCAGAAGGTCAGTCAACGGCAGCCTAACGCTATGTCACGGTGCCTCCGTCACTCACCTCACTTCGTCTCCATAGGTAGGCATGTTATCATCTCATGTCGTCACAAGAAGAAGGGTAAATACAATTCAATAAAATGTTTTTTTTTTAAAGGTTTTATTTATTTGACAGAGAGAAACACAGCCAGAGAGGGAACACAAGCAGGGGGAGCGAGAGAGGGAGAAGCAGGCTTCCCGCTGAGCAGGGAGCCCGATGTGGGGCTCGATCCCGGGTCTCCGGGATCATGACCTGAGCGGAAGGCAGTCGCTTAACCAACTGAGCCACCCAGGTGCCCCTCAATAAAATGTTTTGAGACAGAATGAAATCTTGCCATTTACAACAACATGGATGGATGAGAGGATTTTGCTAAGTGAAATAAATCAGACAGAGAAAGACAAATACTGTATGATTTCACTTCCATGCATAATATAAAAAACCAAAACAACAGTATCACCACAAACAGACTCCTGAATACAGAGAACAAACTGGTGCTTGCTGGAGCATAGATGAAACAGGTGAAGGGGACGAAGAGGAACAAACTCCCAGTTAACAAATAAATAAGTCACAGGGATGAAAAGTACAACGTAGGGAATATAGTAATAATTTTATAATAACTGCATGGTGATAGATGGTAACTACACTTAGTTTGACTGTCCAACCACTATGCTGCACACCTGAAACTGATATATATAAACTATACTTCTATTTTAAAAAAGTGTTTTGGGCGCCTGGGTGGCTCAGTTGTTAAGCATCTGCCTTTGGCTCTGGCCATTATCTCCGGGTCCTGGGATCAAGCCTCATCTTGTTGGGCTCCCTGCTCGGGAGGAAGCCTGCTTCTCCCTCTCCCACTCCCCCTGCTTGTGTTGCCTCTCTCACTGTGTTTCTCTCTGTCAAATAAATAAAATCTGAAAGAGAGAGAGAGAGACTGCATTCATGTAACTATTATTATAGTATATTGTTAAAATTGTTCTTATTTTATTATTAATTGTTCATCTCCTATAGTGCCTAGTTTATAAATTAAACTTTATCATAGGTATGTATGCGTAGAAAAAAAAAAAACAGTCTAGAGGCGCCTGGGTGGCTCAGTTGGTTAAGCGACTGCCTTCGGCTCAGATCATGATCCCGGAGACCCGGGATCGAGCCCCACATCGGACTCCCTGCTCTGCGGGAAGCCTGCTTCACCCTCTCTCACTCCCCCTTCTTGTGCTCCCTCTCTGGCTGTGTTTCTCTCGGTCAAATAAATAAAATCTTTAAAAAAAAGAAAAAAGAAAAAAACCAGTCTATACAGGGTTTGATACTTTCTGCAGTTTCAGGCATTTGGAACGTCTCTCCCATGGATAATGGGAGACTCCCATAAAATCAGATCTGGATTAATATTTACTGAGTTGGCTAACAGAATATTCCAGCCTGTCTTTTTTGGGAGGCTGTGTCTCTGGGTGAAGATGTGTCTCTCCAGATGCCTAAACCTCCCAAACAGAAACTTGAGTACAGGAGGCAAATGGTTTTGGTGGTGTTGGTAGGTAGGATCTTGAGAAGTCCCCTCCACCACCAAGACCACCACTGGTGTCCTGGCCAGGTGCATCCTGGCTGGGGAGAAGCGAGAGTGCTCCCAAGACCATATGCTGCATCTCGGCAGGGGGTTTCTCCACCTGGCGCAGGAACTGGCTGCCAATAGGCCATTCCTGCTCTACTGAGCCTCCTGCTGCTGGTGTTCCGGTACAGAACAAGATGAGGGAATCTCATGGGCATTTGCCCATGGCTTACTTTTCCCCTGGAACACGAGTTCCTTGGTCAGAAGGGTTAGCGTGTATGAGGTCATGATGACTCTCAGCCATTCAGCAAGTCCAGAGAGAGAGTCCTGGCAGCCACGTGACGACAGCCCTGGGAACCAAATCCAAATCCAGAATAAGCGCCTGTTCCAAAGAGAGCAACCAAACTCCCTGCCCCCGTGGAAAAGGTCCCGGTGTCATCAGCCTGCCAGGAGCCGGCCCCGGCAACGGCAATGGTCGGTCAGGGTTCCCAGAAGGTGGTGATGGAGTCGGTGAAACAAAAATGAGAGAGCCCCGATGATTCTTTTCCGATCACCCGCCAGGCATCTCCGCCTTGCTGGATCTCAGTGTCTTTATTTATAGGCAACAAGTTAAAGATTCTCATGAAGGAAAATTTTTCTTACAGAGAGTCATTTTTGATTACACAGTGTCTTTTACACAGAGAAACATAGTACTTTGATTAATGAAACATGCTTTTGCAGGTGCACCTATCTACAGTTTAGAGTTAACTCCCTAAACCAAACCAAGGACATGTTGTCCAGTAAGGTTTTTTACAGATTCTTACATTTGGTGCCTAGACGATCAAGGGTAGACTAATGATATGGTATATTTTAAGCAGGTCTTACAAAAAAGAAGGCAATTGAAAGGCTTAGAGTTATATACAAAGTTTTAGCTACATTATTAATACAATGACCAAAAGTTAGTCTGTCTGGCATCAAGGAGAAAGATAACTTATTTTGTAAGGCTAAAAGCACTTGTTTAAGCCTGTTTCCCATGACTGGGTACAGAACTCTTTATTTATGGATCCTTTGTGTGCATGGCAATGTTCTTGTTAGTATAGTTTTATTTCTAATATTAAGCCCCTTTATTTAACCATTTAAAAACCCTGACAATCTCCTCCACAGAGCTGCAGGATATCTAAGATTAAGCATTTTGCTATATACCAGACATGGGTTTTAAATGACAAGCAGGGTGGAGAAACCACTGCCCCATGCAAAACTCCTCACACTTTGTGGGAGGGCCGGTGCTCCATGCCTTCCAGAGGGACATTGCCTAAATGACCATGCAGGTGGCTCACAGCATGGCGGGAGGGGCGGATCACGCAGCGCCCCAACATCAGCCTGCCGTCTGGTAGCAGGCCCCTCCCTCCGGATTCCTCACTGTGCTAAATGGTACCTCTAGGAACTTACTTCATCAGGCCCAAATCCTCGGGGTCCCCCGTCACTTTGCCTCTCCTTTACGCTCAATATCCAATCCGCCAGCAGGTCCTTCCATTTCTCCTTTTTACTTATTTATTTTTTAGAAGAGTTATTTATTTATTTTAGAGCGAGTGGAGGGGTAGGGAGGGGCAGGGGGGAGAATTCTCAGGCAAACTCCCCACTGAGCAGAGAGCCTGACATGGGGCTCGATCCCATGATCCATGAGCTCATGACTTGAGCCGAAACTAAGAGTCAGATGCTCAACTGACTAAACCACTCAGGCGCCCCTATTTCTCCTTTTTAAATGGACCCAAAATCTAATCTTTTTTTTTTTTTTTAACTGTTCCCACCATTATCACCAAAATCCAAGCCACTGACATCTGACCTGGCCCGCTACAGTGTCCTCCCAGCTGGTCAGCCTGCTTCTCTAAACATACATTAAATACATATATGTAAAACATATATCTATTTGTTCAGTTTGTTCAACAAACAAACCGTTCTCCACACAGCAGGGATTTAAAAATGTTTCTGAAGTGTGATAAAATACACATAACATAAAAATGTACCATCTTAACCATTTTAGGTGTGCATTTCATCCGTGTTAAGGACATTCACATCTTCGTGCAGTCAGGCACCACACTTAGGTCTTGCAGAGCTGGAACTTTATACCCATCAATAGCAACCCTCTTCCCCCTTTCCCCTCACCTCCCTGGCAACCACTGCTCTACTTTCTCTCTCTGTGAATCTGATGACTCTGTGTACCTCATGTAAGTGGAATCACGTGATATTTATCCTTTCTTGACTGGCTTATTTCACTTAGCCTAATGTTGCCAACGTTCATTCATGTTGTAGCAAGTGACAGAATTTCCTTCCTTTTTAGGGTCGAATAATACTCCATTGTAGGTATATGCCACATTTTGTTTAGCCCTAGTGATCTTTCTTTCTTTGTTTATTTAGACTCAGGCTTCTTGCTTATTTGGACTCAGACTCAGACTTGTGGGGTGGGGCTGAGTGGGGAGCTCAATATAGGGATTGATCCCAGGATCCCGGGATCACAAACTGAACTGAAGTCAGATGCCTAACCAGCAGAGCCACCCAGGTGTCCCTAGCCAGAGTGACTTTTTAAAACATACATTAAATACATATATGTAAAACATATATCTATTTGTTCAGTTTGTTCAACAAACAAATAAATGGCATGGGAAGTAGGCAAAGCCAATTTAAAGGGTGGATGTTGCTTACATACTGATTTGAATAAAAGAATCTTTTATAAGATGTTTCTGAGACAATGGGGACATTTGAACAAGAAACAGAATTTTACTAAGTAAGGATTTTTAAAAAGTTATTATTTTGTGTGTGTGATAAGGGTATTGTGGCTAGGTTTTAAAAAATATATCTTCTAGAGATACTAATAAAGTATTGATAAGTAAGATGCTTTACTATGGAATTTAAGTACTACAGAAAAAAATGTGTGTGTGGTAGAAAAATAGGTGAAATGAGATGGGCAAATTGTTAATCATTGCTGAAGTTAAACGATATGTAATGGGAGGCTTATTGTATTTTTCTGTCTACTTTTGTATATATTTGAAAATGCCCATTAAAATGTTCTTAAAGTCACCCATATTATTGTATTGCTGTCTATTTATGTATTAACAAAACTAAAGAGGGAAATTGACGCCAATACAATAATAGTAGGAGACATTAATACCCCACTCATACCAATGGATAGATCGCCCAGACAGAAAATCAATAAGAAAACATTGGTTTTAAAAGACATGTTAGGCTAGATGGACCTAACAGGCATTTACAGAACATTCTATCCAAAAGTACTGGAATATATATTCCCAAGCACACAAAGTATTCTTCAAGATAGATTATATGTTAGGACACAAAACAGATCTTGATACATTTAAGAAAATTAAAATCATATCAAGCATCTTCTTTGAACACAGTCCTATCAAACTAGAAATTAATTACAAGGAAAAAACTGGGAAATTCAGCAATCTGTGGAAATTAAACATTTTATTGAGCAACCAATGGCTCAAAGAAGAAATTGAGAGAAATCAAAAAATACCTTGAGACAAAGAAAATGGAAGTACAACATATCAAATGTATGGGACACAGAAAAAGCAGAGAAGTTCATAGTGATAAATGCCCATATCAATGTACAAGAAAAATCTCAAAGAAAAACCGAACTTTACACCTCAAAAAACTATGAACAAATGAAGCCCAAAGTTAGTAAAAGGAACGAAATAACAAAAAGCAGAGTGGTAATAAGTGAAACAGAAACTAAAAAGAAAATAGAAAAGATCAATGAAGTTAAGAGCAGCTGGCTATTTGAAAAGATAAAAGTGACAAAGTTTTAGTTAGTTCACCAAGTAAAGAGAGGACACAAAATCTGGAATCAAAGACTAGACATTTTTCTTTTCTTTTTTAAAAATATTTTATTTATTTATTTATTTGTCAGAGAGAGAGAGAGAGAGAGAGAGCACACAAGCAGGAGGAGCAGCAGGCAGAGGGAAAGGGAGAAGCAGGATCCCTGCTGAACAAGGAGCCTGATATGGGGCTTGACCCCAGAACCCTGGGATCATGACCTGAACCAAAGGCAGAAGCTTAACCAACTGAGCCACCCAGGCACTCCAAAACTAGACATTTCTACTGTTATCATAGAAATACAAGGATCCTAAGAGATTATTATGAACAATTATATGTCAATGAATTCAGCAATATGGAAGAAATTGATCAATTTCTAGAAACACACAAGCTACCAGACTGAATCATGAAGAAACAGAAAATCTGAACAGACTGATTACTAGTGAGGAGATTGAATCAGTAATCCATCACCTCCAAACAAACAAAAGTCCAGGACCAGAAAACTTCATTGTGTGTTCTATCAAACATTCAGAGATTTAATACCAATCATTTTCTTTTTCTTTCTTTTTTAAAAAAACATTTTATTTATTTATTTGAGAGGAAGAGAGAGAGAGTGAGAGAGAGCATGAAAGGGGAGAAAGTCAGAGGGAGAAGCGGACTCCCTGCGGAGCTGGGAGCCTGATGCGGGACTCGATCCCAGGACTCCAGGATCATGACCTGAGCTAAAGGCAGTGACTTAACCAGCTGAGCCACCCAGGCACCCCACCAATCATTTTCTTTCTTTTTTTTTAGAAGAATATTTTATTTATTTATTTGACAGAGAGAAGCATAGCTAAAGAGGGAACACAAGCAGAGGGACTGAAAGAGGGAGAAGCAGGCTTCCCGCCAAGCAGGGAGCCTGATGCGGGACTTGATCCCGGGTCTCCAGGATCATGACATGAGCTGAAGGCAGTCGCTCAACCAACTGAGCCACCCAGGCGCCCCTCCACCAATCATTTTCAAACTCTCCCTCCCACCCCCCTAAAATAATAGTGGAGGAAGGAACATTTCCAAACTTACTTCATGAGGTCAACATTATCCTGGTACCAAATAAGGCACCCAGATGAGGATTCCATAAGAAAAAAAAATTATAGGCCAATATCCCTGATGAACATAGATGTAAAAATACTCAATAAAATATTAGCAGACCGAATTCAACAATGCATTAAGAAAATCATTAACCATGATCAGTGGGCTTTATTCCAGTGCTGTAACTTGTGGTTCAACATCCACAAATCAGTCAATGTGATACACCACATTAACAAAATGAAGAATAAAAAAAAAAACATGATCATCTCAATAGATGCAGAAAAAACATTTGATAAAATTCCACTTATGATAAAAACTTTCAACAAAGTGAGGGTAGAGGGAAATTACCTCAATATAATAAAGGCCATATATAATAAGTCTATTATACTCAGTGGTAAAAAGCTGAAACATCCTTTTTCAGACCAGGATGTCCACTCTTGACACTTTTATTCAACATAGTGTTAGAAACCCTAATCATAGCAATTAGGCAAGAACAGGAAATAAAATTTATTCAAATTAGAAAGGAAGAAGTGTAACTTGCACTATTTGCAGATGAAATATTATATTAACCTAAACATTCCACCAAAAACCTGTTAGAATAAAGAAATTGGGTATAGTTGAAGGATACAAAATCAATTTAAAAAATCAGTTTTTTAGGGCACCTGGGTGGCTCAGTGGGTTAAAGCCTCTGCCTTCGGCTCAGGTCATGATCTCGGGGTCCTAGGATCGAGGCCCTCATCGGGCTCTCTGCTCAGTGGGGAGCCTGCTTCCTCCTCTCTCTCTGCCTGCCTCTCTGCCTACTTGTGATCTCTCTCTCTCTGTCAAATAAATAAATAAAAATATTTTTAAAAAATCAGTTTTTTAAAATTCTAATTTAAATTCTTTTTAAATTCTATTATATAGAACTAGCATTTCTACATACTAATAACAAACTATCAAACTGATAAATTAAGAAACCATCACCTTTACAATTGCATCAGAAAGAATAAAATACCTAGAAATAAATTTACCGAGGTAGTGAAAGACCTGTACACCGAAAACTATAAAACATTGAGAAAGAAATGGAAGACACAAATACATGGAAAGATATTCATGCTCATGGACTGGAAGAATTCATATTGATAAAATGTCCACACTACAGATTCTGTGCAATCCCCATCAAAATTCCAATACATTTATCATAGAAATAGGATAAGCAATCCTAAAATTTGTATTAAACTGCGAAAGACTCTGAGTAGTCAAAGTAATCTTGAGAAAAAAGAACAAAGCTGGAGGCATCAGTCTCCTTAATTTCAAACTATACTGCAAAGCTGTAGTGATCAGAACAGTACCATATAAGCATAAAAACCAACACATAGATCAGTGGAGAAGAACAGAGAGCCCAGAAATAAATCATGTATATATGGTCAATTAATTTATAACAAAGGAGCCAAGAATATACCAGGCAAAAAGGACAGTCTTTTCAATAAATAGTGTTGGGAAAACTGGACAGCCACATGCCAATGAATGAAATTGAACTGCTATCTTATAACCTACATAAAAACTAACTGAAATGGATTAAAGACTTGAATGCAAGACCCAAAACCATGAAACTCCTGGAAGAAATTACAGGCAGCAAGCTCTTTGACATTAAGCTTGTCAATGATTTTTTGGATCTGACATCAAAAGCAAAGGCAGCAAAGGCAAACATAAACACACAGGACTACATCACACTAAAAAGCTCCTGCAGAGCAAAATAAATCATCCAAAAAGTGAACAGGCAGCCTACTGAATGGGAGAAAATATTTGCAATTCATATCTCTGATAAGGGGTTAACATCCAAAATATATAAAGAATTTACACAACTCAATAGCAAAACAAAACCAAAAACAGTCCATTTCAAAAATAGGCAGAGAATCTGAATAGACATTTTTCCAGAGAAGATATATATATATATATATATATATATATATATATATATATATATGAACAACAAGTATATGAAAAGGAGCTTAGCACCACTAATCATCAGGGAAATGCAAGTCTAAAACACAATGAGGTTGGGGGGGTGCGCCTGGATGGCTCAGTCATTAAGCATCTGCCTTCAGCTCAGGTCATGATCCCAGGGTCCTGGGATGGAGCCCCACATTGGGCTCCCTGCTTGGCGGGAAGCCTGCTTCTCCCTCTCCCACTCCCCCCACTTGTGTTCTCTCTCTAGCTGTATTTTTCTCTGTCAAATAAATAAATAAAATCTTAAAAAAACAAAACACAATGAGGGGCACCTAGCTGGCTAAGTTGGTAGAACATGTGACTCTTAATCTGGGGTTTATGAGTTCAAGCCCCATGCTGGATGTAGTGATTGCTCAAAAACACAATGAGATATCACTTCACACATGTTAGAATGGCTGTTATCAAAAAGAGAAGAAATAAATATTGGTGAGAAGGAGGAGAAGATGGAACTCTTGCACACTGTTGATGGGAATGTAAATTGGTGCAGGCATTGTGGAAAACAGTATGGCTATTCCTTGAAATATTAAAATGGAAGTACCATATGATCCAGCAATTCCACTTCTGAGTATTTATCCAAGGAAATAAAGACACCAACTGAAAAAGATTATTGCAGCCTTATTTACAATAGCCAAGACATGGAATCAGTCTGTGTACATTCAGGATAAACAGATAAAGAAAAGATTATTTATATGGAATTATGAGATTAAAGGTTATTATATGTATATAATATATTCTATTGTGTGTGTGTATACACACAGAAATGTACACACACACAATGGCATATTATTC
This sequence comes from Spilogale gracilis, assembly GCA_004023965.1. Classification (NCBI taxonomy): domain Eukaryota; kingdom Metazoa; phylum Chordata; class Mammalia; order Carnivora; family Mephitidae; genus Spilogale; species Spilogale gracilis. The sequence goes on along the minus strand of PITA01022676.1, from coordinate 869 downwards.
AGTCATAAAAAATACTGAACTCTCGCCATTTGTGACAACAAGGATGGACCATGAGGACATTATGTTAAGTGAGATAAGCCAGACAAAGAAAGACAAAGACTATGTGATCTCACTTGTTTGTGGAATCTACAAAAAAGAAAAAAGAAAAAGACTGAACTGAAAGATATGGAGAAGAGACTGGCAGTGACCTGAGGTGAGGGATGGGAGTGGTGATCAACACGGGTGAAGTGGATCAAAACATATACATTTCCAGTAATAAGATAAATGAGCCCTGGGGATGTAATGTGCAGCATGGAGACCATAGTTAATTACACTATATATTTGAACATTGCTTAAGGAGTAGATCTTTTTTTTTTTTTAAGATTTTATTTATTTATTTGACACAGAGAAACACAGCCAGAGAGGGAACAGAAGCAGGGGAGTGAGAGAGGGAGAAGCAGGCTTCCCACGGAGCAGGGAGCCTGATGTGGGACTCGATCCCGGGTCTCCAGGATCATGACCTGAGCTGAAGGCAGTCGCTTAACCAACTGAGCCACCCAGGCCCTGCCCCTTAAGGAGTAGATCTTAAAAGTTCTGACCACGAGAAAAAAAATTGTAACTAAGTGACGTGATGGATTTTAACTAGACTTATGGTGATCATTTCACATGATAGACAAATAAATCATTTTTTTATGTTGAAAATAATATTGTTGTATGTCAGTTATATTTCAATAATGAAGTAATTATGAAATTCTTAACTCATACTAAAAAATATGTGCTAATTACTATAAGTAGGTATAAAAATTTAGTCATGGGAAATTCAAGGATTTCAGAAAGCAGCTATGGGAATTCAGATATTAAAGAGATTATTTTTAGCTCTAGTAGTCAAG